>JAEAOA010001897.1:7025000-7192500 GCA_016746295.1 Potamilus streckersoni
ATCTCGATCTGACTGACAAGCAATGCATGTTACTCAGTCACGATCTGACTGACAAGCAATGCATGTTGCTTAATCTCAATTTCTCGATTTATTGGCAATGAATGTTGCTCAATCTCAATCTCTCAATTTATTGACAATGCATGTTGCTCGATTTCGATCTCTCGATTTGTTGGCAATCCATGTTGCTTGATTTCGTTTTCTATTTATTAGAAATGCATGTTGCTCAGTCTCCATATGATTGATAAGCAATGCCTGTTGCTTGATCTCGATCTCTCGATTTATTGGCAATGCATGTTGCTCAATTTCGGTCTCTCGATTTATTGGCAATGCATGTTGCTCAATCTCGAACTCTCGATTTATTGGCAATGCATGTTGCGCAATCTCGATCTCTCGATTTATTGACAATGCATATTGCTCGATTTCGTTTTATATTTATTGGCAATGCATGTTGCTCAATCTCTATATGATTGATAAGCAATGCATGTTGCTTGGTCTTGATTTATCGATCATTTGGCATTACATATTGTTTGGTCTCGAAGAAAATACGTAGTCAAATGATAACATATTTGCATCTGCTTAAACTGTTATCATTGATATTTTCTTTTTTCGTAAATAAGTAAACAATATCATTATTAATCTGTCTGCACAATTTGGATATTTTATCTCAGAAAATGTTGTCTGTTTTAACGTATATTCAAAATAGATACGGGTCAACAGTTTAGCTGATGTCATGTTTGCAAAAAAGGACCGCTACTGACCAGAAATAACGAGGCTTAAATCACAATTCAAATGTTTTGGCGACATTTGAATTATAAACATGTATTCGTTTCTTTTCATCCCATAGATCCTCTACAGAACTGAACAATTATAAAGGTAGAAGACAATTCGAAACTGTCAGATATAAAAATCGCTCATTTTTAAATGACCTCAAGAAATGAAACTTGCACAACACGTATTTGCGCGCTTTTCCATTTTGAAATCTAACCTGACGTTTGAGCCTCATGAGGTTTCCGAGCCAAATGAGGTTCCCGAGAGGTAGGAAATGTCAGGGTATATATGCTTCCATAGTTTCACCCTCAGTATGTTTATGTATGGTAAGGACGTGAATATCGTTAGTTTTCACGCTATGGTCTGTTCTAGTCTAGAAGCCCTGTAGTTGAAAATGAAATTAAATGGCGTCTAATACCGTTAAATGTTGTCTGTAAGCAGTAAATGAAGTCAACTACATTAATTATTTTAACGCTTTTTATATTGATATCCTAAAAGCTACTGTGAAGCGACCATCTAGTTTTGAATATACATGTATATTAAAAGTGAAATAAAAACAGCCGTGATTTATTCAGGTGTAAAAGTGCACACGGCACTTTTACTGCAACTGTTCATCATTAGGTTTCGCTACTTAAAATGGCGTTAATCGGATTCGTAGAGCATGTCTGAAGCATTTGTAAAACATTTATAAAACGTCTAGGTTTTAACTTTTACTTCAGTGTCCAGGAAAAGTGTCTCTGTTTCTTATCGCGGGAACGTTGCGAGGTCAATTTAAGGGAAATGACCTTTTAAGTGACCAGGTAATCGAGTCAAAATTGACCAAGTTGGGTGTAACTGGCGCCACGTCAATTTAACACTTGGTACACAATTTAAGTACGTTGAAAGCATTAGGATAATTATTTGGCGGTGTTTATCTATGATAATGTAGACTTGAAAACTTATTCGGGGTAAAGGAGTGGTATTATCCCAGGGAAAGGAAAGATTAAAGCATCAGGAGAGGAGATAAGTTTCGCGATGATTGATAATAAAGGCTTTATTGTAAATCAAATATCTTTGTTTTGTCAAACTACTTATTTAATATGGAATTTCAGTCTTAAATTAACTATTAAATACTATTTGAAATTCTAAAGTTGTGTCCTCTCTACTTTTTTATGAAAGTTTCTAATTCTATTCTGTCAATATGGACTACACAGAGAGCTGTAACGAAATTATAGATCAACCCGAAAAATGAATTTGCTGATGTACTTCCTCAGAAAGTGAAACCACAAACAACACAATATCAAAAGAGATGCAACATTTTCTAAGTCTGTGTCACGGGTTATTGGCATGCTGAGATCAATAGTTATAGTGTCTGTTAGTGACACGAAATGAACGATCCTGTGTCCATGTGAAACTAAATGGCTTAATCTGCGACAAAAAGGTTGATCCAGAAATATTCTTTAGTGAGAGCGTAAACAAATCAGAAAGAAGTCTGTGTGAAGGAACCCTGGTGAGAGCACAGGAAGCCAAACCCTTGAAAGTTCATAATTTTAACCATTTAAATGAACGAAAAGCTTTGGTTGTTTCACGGTCATTTTTGTTTCGGGTTAGGTCCAATGACTTACCCTCATCACCATACCTATCCCCATCTCATCCCACCATCTGCCACTGCGAGGTAATTTTGCCCTGCCCATGTAAGTTTTCTAATTACTTGGCATATTTCTGTGCTGAGTAAATAACAAACCTTGCAACGAATATACCCCACACATTTATCTTATGTATCTCTTTAAAATTATATATATATATATATATATATATATATATATATATATATATATATATATATATATATATATATATATATACTGAATTTTATCAAGCCTTTGTGGCAAACATTTTGACTGACTAAAATTGCATTTTTTGGCAAAGAAAAAAACCCCATGAATTTATTTGTCTATAACACCGTGAATCTTAAATATCGATTGCATGTGGAATGATTGACTTTTGCGAGGACCCTTTATGCATACTGTTTAATCTGTTACACGTCACATGAATGACCTTAGCAAAGACCCTTTAAGCATACTGTTTTACCTGTTACACGTGACATGAATGACCTTAGAGATGACCCCATTCAAATGTTTGATCTGTTACACGTGACATGAATGACCTTAGAGAGGACCCTTTATTCAAATGTTTAATCTGTTACACGTAAAATAAATGACATTAGCGAGGACCCTTCAAGCATACTGTTTAACCTGTTACACGTGACATGAATGACCTTAGAGAGGACCCTTTATTCAAATATTTAATCTGTTACACTTGACATAAATGGCCATAGCGAGGACCCTGTTTAACTTGTTGCACATGACATGAATGGCCTTAGCGAGAACCCTTCATGCATAGTGGGTAATTGACTTTCAAGATTCATGACTTCATGACTCCTGTAAAATGTGAAACTCAATACTTATAATTAGAGGCAAAACCGAGGAAAGCTGAAGACTAAACTATTTCTTCCTAATTAACTTGAAAATGTGTTGTCACTCTCAATCAATCCAAAGTATAGCTACAAAAATTAAATTTTCCAAATTCAAGCTAAAGGGTTTTATGATTTTCATGGCTTGGTCACGTGATTGGGATATATCTCAATTTGATCGCAAACTCAAACAAAAAACTCATTAATTTATGGGTTTAGTGTCATTTTTATTAATATCATTAAAGGAGGAAGAAAGTGTGAAGATCCATCTACCCACGGAAAGCTACTGGCAAGCTTTCATACAGTCGTTGGTCAAGATGAGACTCTAGCTCAGGCGGACACAAGTGAGTTGTGTGGGTGATCTGTAAAAGCGAGCGCCTTAAGCCACTGGGCTACCCAGGTCCCAAGGTCCTCAAATCTCAAATATTGTAACTGTGTATTACACCATATTTGTTACAGCAACATAAATAACTTTCATTATTGCTTTTGTACAAAATTGTCTGAAGTCTGATTTGATGAAAAGGTCACGTCCTCTCATCAGTTATACAAAGTTTTGGCTTCCTCACAGTGATTTCTGCTCAATAAAACGATATTTTTAATCAAAGTATAAAAGTAACAAAGACGATTACTGACTTTTTTAGATAATGCTTTGTGGTATTGAAATGCGAAATTACTACAAATTTTACAGCTATGAAAAAAAGTTAAAGAAAAGAAAACAAACAATGCAATAATCTCAGCCAAAAAGCTGACACATGTTTAACAATATCCTCAAAAAAAACCACCCAACGCAACTTTCAGACCTCTTTCGCACTGACCCATTGTCATTCCTCCATATTTAACTGGTTTTTTGTTTTTCCTTTTCTGTCCTTTTTGTTTGTTTGTTGTGACGCATCCAAATCTCTAATTACGAGTATGTTTCCTTCAGACCTCTATCTGTGCGTTATTTGTGTGGACTTCTCCAAACCTCCGTCTGTGTATACGTTTATCTGTGGACAATGCCAGACCTGTAGCTATAAGAATGTTTACTTGTGAGGACTTCTCCAGAACTTTAGCTATGATAAACTTGCAGGTCTATGAGGTGATCCCGCTTTGTCCGAAACTTGAAAGGTTTCTAATTTCAATTTGTGTCCCACCCCTTCCGCCAGATTTTCACTGTGGGTATTAGATAATATAAAAATTCGATAAATAAATAAATAATGAAGCTTATCAGAATTTTTATTGGTCAATTATAGCCAAGAACATAGCCGGGAACGAATTTTAGTGACTTCACGTAATTCCATACCGTCATATTTTACAGCTTAAAACAAACAAACAAATAATGTAATCAACTCCTTAAAAACCCATAGACGTATCATAGTAAGCAATATCATTCAACAAGGCTGTTTTTCAACTTTCAAAGCACTTGTAAATAATTTCCTTATTTATTTTTGAAATTTCGTAAATTAAATTGGATCGTGTAATCAAATTGATGAGTTCCTTCAATTTATGGCCTTGTTACGAGTCAGTGCTCTAAGAAATAGTATCAGAAAATAGTTAAGACAACAAGCTTTGTAAACTTTAACAAATAATTTATTTCCCTAGGATACATCGTGAAAAATGAGAAAAAAAGAACTTAGGGTATTGCGAATTAAATCCAAAACAAAAATCCAGGAATTGTAGGCACAAGTCCTAATAATAAAAAAGTCCGGAATAAAACTCAGAGTCCCGAAGAGATACAAAATTGAAGGCGATGAGGTGTCTGTTTTAGCCTACGAAGTACTGATGCATCAACAGTCTCTTGTTAGATCACTTAAATATTATTTCAGATCTGAATTCAGTATACATTCCAATAACTGTCTTTGTCCAGGTTATCAGATCACCTTTGTATTTCCAGAGAAAATAATCACTTGAATTCAATAATTTGAAAAAAAATAAAATTCATTCTAAACTGGTCTCAACATAACACAACTTAAAGTGCTAGATGTTAGAGCACGACTGGTACAAATCCTCACAGTAACAAGATAATATAGTTCTCTGCTTGACCTCAGGTCCAAATTAGCATTTTCTAAAACCAACCATTACCTAATGGAAAGAAAAATTTTCGAAAATGATCTAATGAGCCTTGCTTCTTTACAACACAATAGCCTATAAAATTCACTTAGGAATCTCCAAAACTCTGACCATAATCAACATATCTGCTCCTTCTTTGTTTACCTGAACAATAATCCTGATAATAAGCTTATACACATAGAGAATAATGAAGCTATTATTAGTTGTTCACCTAGTATTATGAAATATAGAAACTCCAATCATATACCATGGAAAGCCCTCGAATAAAAAATCTTAGCGACACATCACGACATTGGATTTATTATTCTCAAGATAACTCAAGAGATTTTTTTCGTATAATATCTAAAGTAAACGGAAAACAAGATAAGGTTTAGATATAAATTATGAAAAAATAATAAAAACTGAAACATAACAAAAACTGAAACATAACAAAAACTTAAATAAAACAAAATTTCCAATTACTAATTATCTTTTTCATAAAATGCAATCAACTTGCCAAATCTTATCAACTTGCCAAATATTATCAACCTGACAAGATTTTATCAAATGACTAGATCTTATCAACACCAGATCTTATCAGCTTGCCATATATTATCAATTTGCCAAATCTTATCTCCCTACCAGATTTTATCAACTGACCAGATCTTATCAACTTACCAGATTTTATCAACTTGCCAGATTTTATCACCTTACCCGATCTTATCAATTGACCAAATCTTATTAACACCAGATCTTATCAACTTACCAGATTTTATCAACTTGCAAGATCTTATAAACTTATCGGGTCTTACATGTTCTTTTTAAAATGTTAATTTACCAAATTTGATATATTCTTTTTAAAATGCTATCAACTTACCAGATCTATTATTTTTTAAAAGCGTAAACAATGAATATTCAAACAAGAAAGGATGAGAAAAAAATGAAAAAGTAATAGGAAAAGTATTAAAATAGAAATATGCAAAATTGCGTCTTGTTCATCTTCCCTGGCATTACTTTATGGTTAGTGAGTACAAATATCTATTTATTTTTTATTTGCTTCTCAACGTATTCTCTGCGGTGTTGAACTAAAAAAAACCCTTGTTATTGTTATGAGTTTGTGGCCATTTTCAGCACACGATTGGCTATACATATCAGCCAGTAAAACTGGTGAAAGAAAAACCATCGAAAACCCCGGTCAGAAATTCCGACCACGGGAAGCTACTGGCAAGATTTCGCATATACCCAACCAACCTGAGACTCGAACCCACGCGAAGAGTGGTGTGATGACAGTGATCGCTAAAGCTAGCGGTATAGACTACTCTGTCACCAGGGCTCCAGACTGACAAAGAAATCTCAGTCCTACACTGTCATTATGACGTCAGAACTTACGTGGTGTTTGTAACATTCCATAAATCTATTAGAGAGATTTTTTTTGGTTTGATAAATAGTTAAGGTTAGAAGGCAAGAAATTTGAACCTCTGCTCCAACAAGAATATATACCACAAGGGGTACTGATAGTGAGGTGCAAAGCTGACTACTCTTTTGTAGAAGAGATTGAAAATTTCGACAACTGAGTTATAACGACACTTGATATTAGCAACGGTCATCTGAGTTGTCAAGGGGCTTATCAGCAAATCCCAATATCGTGATCGGAAAGAAGTTCACACAGATCGTGCAATATTTCTCGCAATTTATGTGACTTTTATCTAGCATTTTCGTGATTAATTGGAAATAATGGATTTAACCTGATCAAATGCTTGTTTGATTAAATTTTGAACAGTTTGAACTTGGAATTGTCTGAAATTTCGAGTGATAATTATACGTTGACTCTATTTAAAGATAAGATGCGTACTCTAGTAACGTCAAGATTCTTTTTACAGAAGGTGATACTAATTACATTCAATGTTTCAAGTAAATAAAAAAGTTTGATAATTTTGAAAACGATCTTGTTTTCGCCACAAAATCCCACTCCCACCACAAACCTGAGTTCCAGAAACAATGGCATTCCAAGTAAAATATCGCTAGGTTTCCGTAAAATAAAGCTATGTATTCTTGCGGATAAAGTCTATAGCAGTAATTCACCCAACACATTTTATTAGGTTGCAAGAATAATGGTGGTCAGGTCACCATAGTACAAAGATTAAGAAGAACAATTCAAGCAATCACATTTAAAAAAACTAAAAACAAAAAAACACAACCTAGATCTTTGCTAAATTTAAATAACAAACCTTTCAATTTTTCTTTTTTGACCAGGTAGCTAAAAAAGTTGGTAGAACGCCGTTCTCAGTTTAGCACAGCAGGTATTAATATAGACTTTCTGTTAGACAAAAAGAGATACAAAAAACGTAATAAATATAATAAATTTCAGATCTAGTAGCATAGACCCATCTATAAGATAACTTCTTAGTTATCGTACATTGCGCAATAGGACACAGGATGCCGCTGATTTATGACACAAAAAGGTTACAAACACTTCACAATAGGAGGTTCTATTACCTTGATTTTATTCTATCTTTTTTATTTTGCATTTCATTCTTTCATTGTGCTTGATTAAAAATTATATTTCTATCAAATTTATTGCCCAGTTACAAATGAATAAACCAACAGAAGATAATTTCTGATGCTTGCTTGTATGTCATTCGTTAATATTACATTTAAAATTATCGTGCTGATGGAATGTATAAGGAAGAATACTTAACATAAAAGTAGTATAGAGACGGTATTAATCAGGATAAGAATGAATACTTAAGATGATACTAATACAGAGGCGGTATATTCATGCCAAGGAGGAATACTTGACATAAAACTAGGAAAGAGACGGTATTAATCAGGTAAAGGATGAATACTTAAGGTAATGCTAATGCAGAATCGATATTAATCAGACCGAGGATGAATACTTAACATAAAAGTAGTATTGCGACTGTATTAATCAAGTAAAGGATTAATACTTAAGATGATACTGTATTAATCAGACCGAGGATGTATCCTTAATGCAAAACTAGGAAAGGGACGGTACCCACCAGAAATTATATAACTTATAGGATACTAAGAAATAAATAAATAATTCATATAATAGTAAGAAAGCAATATCAGTATACTGTTTATCCCCATTTTAAAAGTGCCGGGCATATTGTTGTGTCCTCTGTCTTTCCTCCGTTCGTCTGTCCGATAAAACATCCTCTAAAATGCTTGATAAAATTTGACTAAATTTCGTAGTTTTATCCCTGTGATAGTCAACCTCTAGAGGGATGTTAAACATGTATCCAACCCCATAGGTTCATAGGGGGGGGGTGTAAAGTTAGGTGTACCAAAATTTAGTTATTGTGACATTTTCAAATATTGTACGTCCAACTTTCATTTATGCAGCTACAGCAGGAAGACATATATGAAACGTATATGGTCAAATTTGCATTATAACCTCAGGAAACCTTGGATTGGAATGGAGGTGGGAGAGCAATTTTCAGTAAAAGTGGGGCTATTTGCTATGGCACACCATTGTGGTTGCATTTTTAGTCGTTTTATATTTCATCAGAAATGTTAATAGTAGTAATCATAATTATGTGCACTACTCCATTTATATATTTAATTGATTATGTGCTCCAGTATAGTGACAAATCAATGCTTGAAATTGTTTAGTCGATGGACCAACGTTAAACTTGTAATTGTTAAGGACCAAAGTTAGGAGTATGGAATAGTGCTTGTTCAGTTATGATTAACTGCAAATATTATAATGGTTTAATATGACTAGCGACCGTCATAAAGGCAATCTGTCAAAGACTGTCAAAGTTAAAATAGCAAAAGTAAAAGGTTATCTTTCAGGTATTACATGGTGACCTTAATGCTGTGAAATATGTGAAACATTTACAGAATTTTGTATCACAGTTCTTTTTCTTGACATTTAAGAAAGATATTTGAATGCTAGAATACTCTAGCTCAAACTTTACTCAAATACCCACGGACTACAGACCGTTTTTATCGGCGGCATAGATGCGTGCATCATTTGATTAACAGAACAACAGCAGACCGTTATCACTGTTGTCATATGCCGCCATGTGCATCATCAATGCTACAAACAGGCCTTTGTACGTCATTCTTTTGGTTGTCACTTAACGTCATATACAAATTTAAATTGTCTTAACTTAAATATTTTCAACAATGTTTCATCAAATTCGTTGCATGCAAAATTAAACTTAGCATTAATTCACTTAGAATAAGTATCAACACAAAACAATTTGATTTTATCTTGTCTGGTATGGTAATGGGTAGGGTGTGGCCCTCGTGGGACGTGAGTTACCTTGGGTGAACAAATCTTCATATCAACCCCTAACAATGGCAATAAATTTATAATGTTCGCCTATAAACCTCTGGCTGGCTATGACGTCTACCTGTCTTACTGAGTTGTTAAGTTTCCGTTATATGCACATTCATGTTTTGCTTACTTTGTTTTATTCTTTGCCTCCAACCACAGAGAAACATAGAAGGTTTTAAAAATGCAATATTTTAGGTAATTTTCATAAATATTGCATGTCAGTTGTTACACAAAATACTCATGAGGTTATGCGATATTACCCCGGATATAAAACGTAAGATGAGGAATGCAAAAGGACACCGCTATTGCACTTTCAACAAACTTGCTCCAGTGTAAAACAAACATTTACTTTATTTTGATGTACCCAAGTGCTTTTAGTAATAGATCTAAGCACCCTTTTTGCTCTTGAACGTGTGACACTAAGGTTGTATCAAACAAATGGCAGCGTATAACAATAATAATAATAATAATAATAATAATAATAATAATAATAATAATAATAATAATAATAATAATAATAATAATAATAATAATAAAAATAAAAATAATAATAATGAAATAAAACCCGCAGTTTCATACAAAATTACAGAACGATATCAGCAGAAACGCTCCAACGAATTATTGATGAATTACGACAGCAAGCAAAGAGAAGCACTTCTTTCTGGGCCGTGGTTGAGGATGTGTCCTCACTCGCTATCAATATAAAGTCCCATAACCATCAACATGTATACATTTTCAACTTAGCCAGAGAACTGAGAACCTGAATCCATAGAAAACAATGACGACAGAGGTAATAATGATTACCTTTCAGAGTAAACCATTAAGGCAACACGTCAAAAAATCTCCACAATTCGCGATTTTCAATCACATTCAAGAATCTGTACTGCACAGGAAAACAACATATATATTTCAAAATATTTCATGGACAACGAGTTATAACATTACATGAATGAAAGTGGACCATGAACAGGCATATTCCCCACAAAATCTCTCGATGCATTTTGTTAAACATAAAAACAGAGCTAGGAGAAAAGGATCAACATGTAATGCACATTGTAGGCTGACACTTAATGTTGACCATTGCTAACAAAAATGTGTTAATGCACTAGAATCATCCTTTTGTGCACACAGCATAAACTCATGTATTCTTCATATCACTGTACGCAATTGAGAAGCAAATATATGCAGTATTGTCGTCTCTTTAATCAAAGATTTATCCAATGCCCTATTATACAAAACTGTGAAGTGATACCTAAAATACAGCCTTTAAGATGCAGCTTTCATTTCATTTGGCGCTGTTTATCTCTGAAAATAATGGGCGCTTTTGAAGGTTTACTAATACAACCTGTGTTGTGTTTACACAGGGTAAAGCAGTTATCTATGTTGGCATGAGCCGTCTGGTGCATCTATACGATTTTTTTTTGCATCAATAAAATACAACTCTTCCAAATCCTATCATAGCCTGGTAGCTGTAACCTAATTAATTCCCACGCTTAAAGGTTACCATAGCTCAAGCAAACACCTAACAATCTTAATATCGTTAACATCATGACCTTTCTTTTACATAATGTAACTTATTAAAGAGAAGGGGGTGGTGTGGACAAGTCTGTTCTGCCGGGCGCCAATGATGTTAGGGAACAAAAACTAATTTGGCCCATTATCATCGCCCCGGGCGCCATTTACTCTTAGTTTGCCACTTTTTAAAAGGACAGCAACCGATAATTACCATATAATTACTATATAGATTGACGGTGATCAATTTAGAACAAAACCTTAAATAATAGACTTTGCTTGCCTCGATTGTAAACATCTACCCAGGAAAGTGTAACAGTAAAGAGTTAAAATAATTATTTAGGGAAGATGAACGCGAATATTGGAAGTTGCTTACATAAAAAATATCAATCTCTTACCTTCTATTTCTTTTGTGATCTTTTCAACAGATGCTGGTGTGTGAATAGAAACGGAAGTCCACAGGAAGAAGATCCGAACGTCCGCTTTGCATATGGCGTAGAAGGAATAATGCTTTCCTGTCTACAATTTGCTTGAGAAAGGCTATATACCAACAACGATAATTTTGTTAACTTAAAAGAAATATTTCATTGTTTCCAGAATACGCCGTGGAAGCATAATATTATTTCCCTTAGTTGAATATTATAATTGTTTCCAAAATCACTTTCTGTGAAATCTGCTGTATATTATTCTCTTAAATATTCCAAAGTTCGAATGTCATTTTTGTAGATTTGTCGATTTTCCCATATTTTTCTTTGAAGGAATGAGTAAAGAACTTTAAAGTAATCAAAAGCCGACTTTCACATTTAATATCATGGGTTTGTTATAACAGATGACATACTTCTGGGTCCCCAACACTGCCATCGAACTAATGATTTTGCTGATCTATTTCACAAAGTAATCCCTTGCTCTAGAATTCAAGTATATCTTATCCCCTTGAGTGTTTGTAAAGCCCTTCAGCGTTGCCCAACACACTCGGCTCTAATAAGCTATATATTTATTGCACAGAATTACCTAGTGTTATCGTTTCAATCCAGGTAGTCAATTATATATATAAAAAGGTAGTTTCATATCACTGTCTCTGACAACGCTTTTCTTTCATACAGCAGTGGTTCTGTGTCACATTATTGCAGTACCTGAAAAAGAAAGCAATGGACTTACTGTACACCACTGTACAAAAATTAGGTCTTCTTTTTTCATGGAAATAGATTGATATAAAAACTGATTAAATTTCAGAGATTCCGTGAGTGTGAAATTGTTAGATTTATTTTTTCTTCCGTGTATATTCTCTTCTACTGTTTAGGCTTACAATTTTTTTCTTATTTATTGTGAATGTGTGCTGTTATCACGCTATGGTTTCAAACTAAGTAACAGAAAAAGCAACAAAAAAGTTATGTACAATTCAACCAATAACTAATTTCCTCTCAATTCAAAGAGAAAAGTATAAAAAAGAACTTTTAGTGTTGTGAATTAAATAAAAAAGTCATTAAAGATCTAGCGCAATTCCTAATATATGATGTTTCAATTTCATTCATGTGGTGTTCCAATACTGAATCTCCAATGTGCTATCGTTCCAATTCCCTAGAATACATCGATGTGTTGATAGTGTTTTGATATGTTAAAATAATATAACCCAAAGTGTCCTTGACTGAATTCACTCAAATTCAGGACTGTTGGCGGAACAGTATATTCTTGGATCTGAAATTCATACCAAACATTTCATTCGTTTGGACTTTAAAATAACATTCTCAGGACTATTCTGTATTTAGTTCATAATGCTATAAGTTCCTCTTAAATTTCACATTGAATAACATTGATAATTAAACAGTTTGTTAAGTTTTACAAAACATATTGGCTTGGCCTCTTTTTGGTACTTAGTTTATGACCATAGAGTCATAACAAATTGACTTTGCAAACTTACGTATTTAATGAAAGTTGAAGTTAAAATAGGGGCATTGCGGACGCCCATTTAATGAGCACACATACTTGGTTGGTTGGCGTATAACGGCACTTTAAACACCTTTTTGGTGACGCGATACAGAGGAAATAGCAGGTAAATACAGTCCCAAGGATATACAGAGGTACTCAATCATTGGAGGATATCGAACTCGCGATTCTTGGATTACAAGCCGTATGCTCTACCAAGTGAGGCACCTTTGTCCACCCCTCCCCTCCTCACGTGACGGACACAATATCGTACGTTATTTCCTGCATATATGCAGCATTCAGATAAGGTGAAACATATTCACAAAAATACATTTGTAAAGTATGGTATTTAGTTTTTCAAGATCAGCATATAACTTTTTCGTTCACGTAATTTATGGTATTGAAAACAATTAAAGCATTGAGTGCTCTAGATAAATTAAATTGCAATAAACGAGCAATATATGAGGAGAGTAGAACTTAAATCTCCTGCACCAAAATTTACAAACAAGTGACATGCTGGTACAGCAATAGTTTGCATTTCAGCAAATACTAATGTAAGTTGAATAATACAAGTCAAGTAATTTATCGATACAAAATCATAAATTAAAAATCTAATGACCCTCTTCAATGAATGAGTGCTAACTCAAGTAAAGTCAAGAAAAGAGCTATGTTAAATATAAAAGTCTAAAAAGAACATAAAAATTGTAAATACAATAAAAATAAAACATTTTAGTGTCCCAACGCCTTTTTCAAGCAGAAACGAGTTTTACAAAAGTAATTCCAAAGAAGACAAGAGTGTTACAGCTGCAATCAAAGGAAGACACGAGTGCAACTCTACCAGCTGTTATAACCAAGAAGACAGCAGTACTTCAAACTTAATACAAGAAATTACCAGCTGCAATTATAATGAAGGCCGGAGTGTTCAATCTGCAAACTGAAAGAAAGCAAGCGATTTCAAATTGCAATTGCATGAAATACAAGAGCATTCTATCTGCAATTCTAATAAACACGAGTGAAGTTCCAAAGCTAAGCACGTTCAAACTGGAATCATTAAAATGTTTCGTTCTACCTCAGTTTGAAGGAATTAAATGAACACTCTAAACTCCGACATAAAATACAATCTCAACTTCAAACATAACATTCACCTTTGTGTCAGCCCTAATGTTAATGTATATTCGATCTATGTCTCTAAGTCGTATCTACTTGGAGCGTAAACGTGTCTTTGTGATGGATACAGAACTAGAAGTATATATATATATATATATATATATATATATATATATATATATATATATATATATATATATATATATATATATATATATATGAATGACATTTCCCACAGTAAAAACAGTATGCTGAAAAGAAATGCACTCTATATTTATAATACAATTCAAAATGTGCAAACTATAATGCTTTTAAATAAAGGTGAAGTGGGAAAATATCGAAGTTGTCATACAAGGACTGCTTAATGTAATTTTTGTACGAATCACTTACCAATCAAAGTCATCATACATCGACTGCCTAATGCCATTTTTGTACGAATCGCTGATCAATCAAAGTCATCATACATCGACTATCTAATGCCATCTTAGTACGAATCATTGACCACGGTTGTGTTTAAATTCAATCTCATTAGTGCTGATGACACACTCTCCATTTGTTGATCTCGAAAATGTTCTTCTAAACTAAGTATCAGGAAGGAAGCAAAAACGAACATTACATTCCATTAATCATAGCAATTTGTATCTTATATGTTGCTCAAACCCAAACTTATTAAAGTTGTAATGTCTGAGTTACGGTCGGCCACATAAAGCTTCAAGGGGGAAGTGGATAAAACCAAAATCAAGGGAACGAAAAGCTTGTGTGTGTGTATATATATATATATATATATATATATATATATATATATATATATATATATATATATATATATATATATATATATATATATATATAACTGACATTCCACCTCACCCCTTTGAGAACGCACATTGCACAACAAAACTTTATCTAGATATACAAGAAATTTAATGCAATGGTAGCAGAGTCAGACCCATAAAGCCATTATTATTGCTACAAGACTTGAAGGAATGCAATGCCCTACTGCTCAATTTTGCTATGAAAAATAACATTAAAATAATAAATGCCATGTTTTGTTCATGCGTACAGTTATTAGAACGACTAATTCTGGTAATAACGCAAAAAATGGTTCGGTATAGTTCACAAAACCATAACTGCCATTGACGACCATCAGAGAACTCAGTTTCTTAGACGCAACTGAATTATAAATAAGACGGTTTAAGAAGTGTTGGTGGTTCTCTTTCCTTCTGAATAGCACAAGCTACATTGAACGACTTTTTTAAAAAATACAATGATATTGTGTTTACCTGCTTCGCGAAAGAAATCGTTTCCTTCATATTAAATATTGCACTCTCTGGACCACATCTCATATGTTGATAGTTTGATAAGAATTGTTTCAGTTAAATATCTTTAAAATCCGAAGATGTACTTCTGGTATTTGTGATGACAATGTTTGTACTTATGTTTAACACACTGACTAATCACGTAGCACTTGCTGAAACAAATTACCTCGTGTTTACACATTTTGATCCCAAATCGTGCCCTCTCCATGACATTAGATGACCCAGAATTACAAAACTGTACAAAACAATGTTATTTCAAGTGGAGACCTTTCTTTCCTCCATAATGTGTATACATATTACTAGTCTTAATACAGTAAATTCCCAAGCTTGTTAGTTAAATCCGTTAATTTAGTGATTGTATCAGCATTATTAAATACAGATGTCTTTTCTGCCGATGTTTACTTCCTTGGAGTCAAAATGTCAAAGATTTTCATTGTTGAGATAATGCTTTAGATTTTTCAAAACTATCCATGTCATGAAAGCCATCCATGGCATGAAAGACATCCATGGTATCCATAGCATGAAAAGCATCCATGGTATGAAAACCATTCATGGTATGCATGGCATGAAAATCATTAATGTCATGAAAACCATCCATGGCATGAAAACCATCCATAGCATGAAAACCATCCATAGCATGAAAAACATCCATGGCATGAAAACCATTAACGTCATGAAAACCATCCATGGCATGATAACCATCCATGGCATGAGAACCATTAATGTCATGAAAACCATCCAGGGCATGAAAACCATCCATAGCATGAAAACCATCCATAGCATGAAAACCATCCATGGCATGAAAACCATTAACGTCATGAAAACCATCCATGGCATTATAACCATCCATGGCATGAGAACCATTAATGTCATGAAAACCATCCAGGGCATGAAAACCATCCATGGCATAAGAACCATCCATGGCATAAAAATAATGTCTTAACATGCTGATTTATATTAACTGTAATGATGCCAAGTCCTCAGGAAGAGAATGTCTGTGAGCAAATGCCTATTGCATCGGCAACAAATTATGTCTACGCGTCCATTTTCTTAAAAGAAGAAATGATGTTGCCACTTAAAAGATTAATAGTTATTCGGTCACATCTTCAGATCTGGTAGGTCTCGAAAAACCCTGATGGCATCTGTTAAAATTATTCGGTCGCATTTTGAAATCCTTTCGGTCTGAGTTAGCATCCGTTTTTCGTGCCCATTTCCTTACTAAGAAATACAGTTAAAGCACATCTCAGCATTGCCTACCCTACATCATTGGAGTTTTATATCAAATACACTTGCTAGCAAGTTTTCCATTTCATGGGCTTGCCTTCCGATTTGGTAGAAAACGAAAACCAAGAAAACACATTTCCACAAATTCCTGTAAACGTTGCTAAACCTCTGGTTCGAAAGGAAGCAAACAAAATAACTACAAGCATACTATTCCAAGTTATATCATTATAAATTAGAGAACTTTTATTTTATTTAAATTTAGAATGAAATATCTGCATGCGTTTGGTATAATTTAAAGAAGTTAAAATAAAATTATGCATGTAATTAAGGAATGATTTTAAATTTCGAGTACAAGAGAAATGGATATTAATATTCACCAAATTCCCCCCCCCCTACCTCAAAACGATGGCACTGCATATGTAATCATTTATTGGCCGAGTCCGAAAGCGAATTGCACAGACACAGATCAGTTGACACATAATGTTCCAAAAGGTCTGGGTCTGTTTAATTTCCTAGGAATAATCATTAGGACAATAGAAAGTGATCTAATGGAGCATGATGGACAGACGATCAGAATCTATGTTATATATTTAGCTGGAATAAACGTTTAAGCGAGTTTTATTGCAAAGTACAATTAAAAAAAACTGAAATATGCTCGAAGTCACTTCTAACTAAATGAAATTTTCCGCTGCTGTTGAAAAGGGTTTATTTATTTACGTTTTAGAAAAAGCTAAGGTCCCTCCTGAAAATTAACAAATGAATGGAGTTATTAGCTTCGAGAATTTTTTTTTCTCTACTGGATAACCTTTAAGTCTCTAAGTTCCTTCTTAAGAAACGACTGACAAGCTTCAATTATTTATTTTAGAACAATACGTATTTCTCTTGACTCCAAAATACAATCCACTGCTGAGGTGATTATACCTTTTCCAGCGGGAACTATTATGAAATGCCAGAACTGTCTTTTAACAATTATCAGTCATATCGTTACGATGTCTGCAGTGTGACAGTTTATAGTGATGTCTATCACTAGGGCATCATGCCGCAGACACGTAGCATGATGTCCCTCCCAGTCACATTATCCTGACATCAGGTCGACCAGTCCTAACACGAACTTCTTGATGCCGAGCGCCAAGCAAGGCAGCTGTCATTACCATTTGTATGTAATTGGAATGAACCCACGACCTCCCGCATCTGAGGCGAACGTTCTAACCACTAAGCCACCAGAGGGGTCTAGCTGTCTTTTGTTAATAAAAATTGTTTAGCATTATGTAGAAACCTCTTTATCGGAATGTGCCTTTGTTATCATATTAGGTACCGACATTCTTATATATGTGGTATTTTTGTCCATATATTATGTGTCTTAATGTATGTTACATTCGTCCTTATATCGTGTAGTGACACAAACAACGTTATATTCGGTTTAAACTTCTTTATGTTGACGATCATCATTGTAGCTTTGCAAAAGCATGAAAGGGATATATTGTCTCACGACACCTGTCCACCATGCACTGAAGCATGGTTTTCCTAGTTTGCCAAATACAGTCAGACCTTAAATATCATGGCTCGACTGTATCAACCGGTTGCCCAGGAAGAAATCACACATGATGCAATCCAAAATGTCTACTTTAAAACTTGTATGATAGAAAAAATACAGATAATTGAATTTCAGATGAATCATCAATCAGAATTGCTTGCCGGATTGGGCTTTGGCTAAATATCACGTGAATTTTAGTTGCCAAGGCAATTTAATGTCTCTGATATGACTAGTGCAACTTAGTCATCATCTAAAGACATTCATGTTTTAGTTAAAGCCCTTGTCGATTGAAAACTATATATACTAACCTCGCGCATTGTTTGTTATTACTTTATGCGTGCAAACAAATTTCATAGTCATTAACATTGCTTTGATACTTCGTTGACTATAAGTTCAACGTCTTTAGAGTTTATTTTTAGCTGTTTTGCTGCTATAGATTAACCAGGGCCTCTATTGCTGATGTATAGAGTACCAAATTACCAGTGAAAGTATAGCAAACTTGATCCAAAATGAATACAACGATTTTGAATAAAGGATGACAACTATAGGAATTGTCATTCCTTTATCAGTATTAGCTGTTCTACAAGTGTAGGAGGTACCTTTATTTAAGCATTACATAATTTATGTTAATTTCTTTGCGTATGAAATTACTAAAATAATAAATGCCTCGATTATTCAAGGTCTGTTATGAAACGTCCTTTGCAATCTGATGTGGGAACGAATCTCTTGGCCAAATTTGTTTTGTACAGGTTGAGCAAGACACATGAAGTCCCATTCAAGTAAACATCAGCAAAGAGGTGAACGAACACGAATGAAGAATATAGAAGCGATTTATTTTTTTATTTATGGAAATAATCACCTTTATGTCCAATTAAATTGAAATATTTAATATATGAAAACATTCAATATTTACAACCCAAGAGAGGGTGGCAAGTCTACATGTTTTAAAATTATAATTATAATATTTTTAAACAATTAACAAACCTTTGGCATTTACCTGTGTAGTGAGACAATTCATACCCACCAGGTACCTTCGCGCACCTGCACAAGTTCTTACTTTGCTCAGAGTCATAATTGCTGAATATAAAGACGTTTGGATCGAATATAAAGACGTTTGGACCGAATAGAAATATTCCCTTTTATTACGTGATATAAGAACAAAAGCGCCACATATAAAGATGTTTGCATACAATATAATGACAAAACTGCATCATATAAAGAATTTTGTATAAAATATAAGGAAGAAAAAAGTGTATATTGTTACGTATATGTAATTAGATTTCTTGTGCGTTGGTTTTGAAATTCGTTTTTTTTAGTTTTGTTTCTTTACAGTTTATTGTAATGATTATCTAAAGGATATATAATTCTTTTTCAGTAGTTCGATATTTTCTTTCAGCAAATGTCGTTTCTTTAAGACGTAAAAGTTTTACATGAGAATTATTTTTAGTTAATCTAGTTCGTCTTGGGCTGGCAAGAACGTAAACAGGCAGTTAAAATGATTGGCCTGTATCAAAGCCATTTTTTTGCGTGATCACCATGTGTAAACAATGCTATCTAGTAATTGGTTTTTAAGTGAGGCTACACTGGCGCAAATGATGGATTTCTTGTAGTAAGAGATCACATGATCCATCTATCTAGCTAGACTTGAAATGATGTTTATGGGGTTTAAATACGCATTCCTAAACTTCTTCTGTCAGGGTCGTTTTAACATCTTCGAAGGAACAAAGTATTATATTTATTTGTTGCCAGATTGTTTGTTTTTTATCTAATTTTTGGATTTAATAATTTATTCTTCTGGAAACCCAACAAGTTGACTTTCTATAAAAGATTCTAAAAGATAATCATGGAAATTTTTTCTGGAATTATTCGGAAACAAAAACTGTGATTCAGTTGAGTTGTTGATATTGGTACATTGGACATCATCGCCTTCCATATTGAAAATCGTCAAGATGCGAACCTGGATTTTAATAGAACAATTTACTGATAGGACTTGTTATTTCAATCTTTGGATAAAATTTTGGATTATATTCACAAACTTTAAATCCTATTTACCAATGTTTATATTGTTTCAATGGAAATAAATTATTCTGTTAAAATATACAAAGCCTGTTGACTTCACTTTTTTCTTCTGTTATATTTGTACGAGCCTACACAAAACAATACAAAGAAGTTTGCACTCCGTATAAATGCGAAACCACCGCATATAACGACCTTTAACATGATAAAATTAAATTGTTAAGATAGCCATGCACTATTGTCATACCCTTCATCATAAGCACCCCTTTCTCTAGAAACATCGTTAGTAAGGAAATGAATCTCAACTCAAGGTTAAAAAGATCGTGTAAACTTCATTGTTTCTAAATATATTCTAATTAAAAAGTTCTCTGACGATATTCTCATTAATAACTTCCTTGACTTTAACTATATTCTCTTTAACGATTTTATTGATTCTAACAATATTCTAATTAAAAATTTATTTAATTCTAACCAATTTGTAATTAGCGATTACATTAACACCAACCACATTCGAATGAAATAGAGAATTGTCTATAATCATATTCTAATTAAATATTTCATTATCTCTGATCATGTTTTAATTAAAGATTTAATTTTATCTAACCATGTTCTAACAAAAGATTTCACTGACTCTTATCATATTCTAGTTAATGATTTCGTTGACTCTAACCATATTCAAATTAATGATTTCATTGACTCTGTCTGTAAGGGGAAGACAATTATTCTTTAAAAGGTACATGAAGTAAAACTATCACCAATAACAAGATATATATTGTTCTACCAACGTCCGAACGAACAACTCTTTCCAGCACCTGGTAACCTTTTCCTTGTGGTATTAGAAACTCTATAAGATGCTATGATGTGACTCTCTAAGATGCTAAAAAATGACTCTAGACTATGACTTTTCGCAGGTACCTGAGTATTTAAAGCAAACTAATACGTTATTTCATGTACACACACGAAGAAATTATGCGATTTCAAAATATCGCCACCACATTATAGAATGTCAACAAGTAATATTAGAAATGACTGTGGTCATAGCCAATCTTTTACATAGCTATTTCGGACTGTTTATTTAATACGACAAAACCGTCATAAAAAAAACCCTCCTCACGTGAGTCGCATTTTAAACAAGCACGAAGTTTCTAACAAAATATCAGACCCTGCGAACATAACTATCATCATAATAATAATTACATTTAATGATATAAAATTATATAATAAAATAGAAACAAAAAAGTAAAATGAATCAAATATTAACACACATGTAATTTGACTACAGGGTCGTAACACTAATCATATTCTAAATAAACTCATTAGTTATTAAAATAATAATTTAAACTCAAACTTTGTTGTTGAAGCTGCAATGTTTTACATGCTTATTCTTTATATGTATAACCAATGCAAGGCTAAATTAGCTTTAAAAGATAAATGCGTCAAACTGTGATCTTTAATGATATTATTGTATAAGCACACATCTCTAACGTAATTTCTATACAACATGTCAGAATAGTGTACTCCCCAATCTTGAGGTTGGTGAAAAATTGATATTTTATGCATAAAACGTATCGTCATGAATATGCTGTAGAATATTTGGATTGTTGATAAAATTTTAATGTTATCAGAAAGTTTAATTTTTAGAGCTGAATTCTATTTATATTTGTACATCATACAATATAATGTATGTTTGTGCAAACGTGACTGCCTCCGTTACAATTTTTTTAAAAATTACATAGTTGCTTTTAAAAGAGGCCCTTCATCAGCGTGTTGAGTTCCAAGGTTCACTAACATATTTCACTAAACCGTTTATACACAAGTAAATTTTCGTCGTTGAATTCATGGCCGCCTTTCTACATATATTTAAACACGTCTCCACCCTTCTCTCAAATATATTTTGCCTGATACCACTCAACAAAATAATTAGGAATACCGTGAACTCGATTTGTTGCCAGTCTATCTGATCAAGGTTACGAAACTTTACGTAATGCTTTCGAATTGTTGTAATCTACAAGTCACTTTTGGCCTTTGTAAGAAAAAAACAACAAAAAAGAATCTTTTCAAAAAGAGATCAGAGGGTTTGATGCCGAGAAACCTGTGAACGAAGTCAGAATTTAAGTGGGCTATTTAATCTTTTTTTCTACGTGGATCTTCCAATTGTTCCCACACAGAAACATGATACTTTCATTGTGAGGCAACTTTTTTCTTGATTACGCACACACACACACATACATACATACATACATACATACATACATACATACATACATACATACATACATACATACATACATACATACATACATACATACATACATACATACATACATGCATGCGTGCGTGCGTGCGTGCGTGCGTGCGTGCGTGCGTGCGTGCGTGCGTGCGTGCGTGCATGCATGCATGCATACATACATACATACATACATACATACATACATACATACATACATACATACATAATAATAATAATAATAATAATAATAATAATAATAATAATAATAATAATAATAATAATAATAATAATAATAATAATAATAATAATAATAACAATAATTATAATAATAATAATAATAATAATAATAATAATAATAATAATAAGAAGAAGAAGAAGAAGAAGAAGAAGAAGAAGAAGAAGAAGAAGAAGAAGAAGTAGAAGAAGAAGAAATAAATACACCGTTTATGCTTGTCTTATCAAGTGATAGTTTTTCATGCAGTAAGCTTTGACAATGCTTTAATGTCTGATGTAGGGAAGGAATAATCCTCGATAAAACATATGTGTGTGATAAATTAGTTCTGGTTTATATTTTTAAACACAGAAAAGCAAAGGTAACATGAACTTAATCTAGCAAACCAATCAAGGATTATTTTAAGAATCTTAGGTATTAGACTTGTCAAAATTGCTAGTCAAGTGTAGAGACACTATGCCATACGATCTTCAGATGAAAGGGAGATTCTAACTCAGGGTTTTAGTAAAAGGACAATAGGTGTAGCACTTGCATATTTTACAAACCACACAGGCAAGTAATCAACTGATACAGCGAAGTTTTACTTGAAAATCTTAACAAAAAGTCAAATCGAAACGGGACATTTATGTCCTTTTCATTTTGTTATTTGTCTAAACCGAAAGGACTTGAGAACAATGTCCACCAGGACCTGACTCCAAAAAATGATAAAATCCACATCAACGGCGCCTGATAAAAACCAGTAGTATTGGTATGCACAACGGGTGATGAGATTTGTTTGCCGGTTTTTTCATTCAAATGAGTGGACTGTGATTAAGGGTTTCCTGAACTAAATCACACACACACACACACACATACATACATACATACATACATACATACATACATACATACATACATACATACATACATACATACATACATACATACATACATACATACATACATACATACATACATACATACATACATACATACATACATACATACATACATACATATATGTTTCCAGAGAGGACTATCATCATGTGAGGACTCAATGGAGGTTATAGACAGGCTCGCCGCGTGTTTTTCTTGTGTGTGCGATGAATGTGTGGCGCCTTTCCAAATTATTTTCTCGAATACATTGAGACTAAAACGAACAGGAAATGAAAAGGCGCCTGTGTGCATCGCGCACTTTGCACACGCAACCAGCCGGATCTGGTTGTAGTTAATCTATTAAATGGGACAAACCTTTTAATCGACACAGGATAATATTAATATAGAATACGATTTCTGTGGAGCTCCTTACGTAGCATGCAAACATATACTTTTTGATATAGCAAAAAAAAATATTTACATTAAACTATTATTGGTTTGCTGTGTCGAAACAACATATCACTTAAAACGATGATTTTTCGAAAGACGGAAACAAAAATTATTTAACTGAGACAAAATATCATTCAAAAAAGGAAAAATTTGTATTAGATATAATGAAACAATAATTTTATGAAAAATAGTATTTGAAATAATGATAAAATATTTCGTTTAATCAAACATGTTTCGGCATAAAAAATAAACGAATAAAACATGCTCGAATGCATTTCATTCAAGGTTTTTTCATACACTTCACTTCTTTCTGTCACTCTCTTCATTAAGAGACAAATTCTATTTCGTCAATATCGTTTACACCAACCACAGTACAGAAACGGCCCTAGTATATGCGGGGTTCAAGGCAGCAAACGACGAGATGGGTCCCAAGCAAAAAATTGTAATTCGATGTTGATTTCCGTCAGCAGCGCGGGTCCCCTGAAAGCACGGGGCCCAAGGCGGTAGACTTGTGCGCCTTGCACTAGGTTCCGGTCTGCAACAGGGTGTATTATGCCTTTAAAAATAACATACATCAAAATCTCGATATTTTTCTAAAAATGTTAACAACAAAATTCAAACTTCATTTAAAGTTGAGAGAAAGTATCTATCCCAAAAAAATGTCCATGATATAAGTATTAAGAAAAGAAAGGTACGAAAACTAAATTAATACGTTTGTATTATCACATGTATATTTGTCTAAGGAACGTTTGAGACATATCTCTAAGTTCTCTATTTTCTTATTAATCTCATTTAAAACATTATCATTAGAGTCTCACTTGTTTGGCTGTTATCTTTACGTCAGAGCTCACGTGTTGTTTTTTACCTTCCTGGTCATAAGTAAAGACTCGCAATTCTGAAATTTTGCCTAACTTCCTGTACCAACAAATCTAATACTTTTCTCTTGCAAAATATTAAACTATGGAACTATTTATAGCAAGGTGCAAACCGACTACTCTTTGTTAAAAAAGGATTAAAAAGTAACGACGCCTAGTCTTAACAACGTCACCAACAGGCATATCAGCGAATATGACTGCCGTATTTGGAAAAACGTTATTCTCTCACTATGTAAGTTCTATCGCTCTTATCGCTGATAAAATGCGAACAATGAATTTGACTGGATCAAATGTTGGCTTGATTGCAATTATTTTTACAGTTTCTGACTTGAACAGTTCTCATAATCGTGTCAAAGGACTGCGTGTTTGAAAGCAGCACCGTCTTAACAACATTGTAGGGGGCAAAGCAATGCATTGGGCTACCTACCGGTCCTACTATTCATTAACAATATGGACAACATGATGCGTGGGGCCCTGGACAACTGCCCAGTCCCCATGTCTTAAGACAGCACTGTTTGAAAGTCTTATACAGGTAAATGTGCAATAAGATCAGAGGTTTCAAATCAAACTGTAATAGACGGGTTATCGTGTAAATACCGTCTTGATTATTAGATTTCGACTGCAGATGTTTCTTTTACTTGCCATGATAAATATGTCATACGCATTCAGGCTCGTTCGAAATCCCTACCAAATTGTATGCTTTTCGCAATAACTTCACTTTAAAGTAGTGGGTCGTCTTGGGCCTGGCATATATTTGTTACTGTTAACTACTGCATTTTTTTGGCTTTTTTAAGCAGAGGCTGGTGTAAGATCAGAGACAAACGTTGATAGAAGAAAGATTTAGATTTCCGATATGAATATGTCTCGGGAAGAATGATGCTAATCTGTATATGTTAAACTGCCCTTCTTACACTTTCGGTATTATGCATTATTACTTCATGAACCAGAGACAGACCTTTTCCACCGTGTTACACAATGTCACGTGCTTTACAATACATTATATTACACTGTATTGACGTCACAAAGCATTTATTTTCGGCAGGTAAAAAGGCGTTATATATATATATATATATATATATATATATATATATATATATATATATATATATATATATATATTATATATATATATATATATATATATATATATATATATATATATATATATATATATATATATATATATATATATACCAGACAGAACATATATATACACAGTCGTTCCAGATTCCTATGAAAGAAGTCAAGGTATATAGGATTTTTGTATTATAAAGAATTATAAATATATACCAGACAGAACAGACAGTGCTATTCCTGGATTCTGTAGCAGAATCTTGATAATAATGGCATAAATAATAGTTAAATACAAACAATACTATCATACAGGTTAGAGAAATTAAATTCGTATTCTATGGAGTTTCGAACCCATTTCTGCGAGTAAATGGCACCCATCGCCTTGCCTGCACGCACCCTCCCATATACCGTCACGACTAATCACTCATCACCAAAAAATGATGGCACTGAATCGGTGTTATATAGTAGTAGACTAACTCGCATGACGATCTAGTAGTTTCATATCACTCTTTGGGCTTGTTTATGACACCGAATTGGATTCAGGTAAACATTCCAATATCTACAGAGCAGGGTGCCCAGCTCAAACATTTACACGGACCAGAATTCGTGCCTACAATTAGTGCACACGTATGAAAGAAGGACATAGATTCGCGGACCGCCTTCCTTAAAAACTGTCGCCATTCCGTATATAGAACAACCCTGCTATAAAGAAAATAAAGGTCAAAGATCATTCCTGCAAAACGGCCACAGAGTTTATGATTTGCCAAAATTGTTGCAATGTTTTACTTAGTATAGGAGATTTCAACGAATTTATTTTACAAGATTCACGATATTTTTTTATATATTAAATTTTCTGCCTCTATGTGGCTGTCTGTCTTGTAAAAGTTTGCATTTTGGTATCAGTAATTTCTATATACATATATATATATATATATATATATATATATATATATATATATATATATATATATATATATATATATATATATATATATATATATATATATATATATATATATATATATATATATATATATACCATCACCTTTCTTTATTATCCAATATATATAAGTACTCCCATCCCAACCGTGTAATATTACTCATACACAATTTAGTATAAATATATTAGTTTGCTTCTTCCATATGGAGAATTCAATGTTGTTGCGATGTGCTTCGATAGGGAGAATTCAGTGTTGTTACGATGTGCTTCGATAGGGAGAATTCAGTGTTGTTGCGATATATCTACATCATCTTGTAACATTCAGGTGATAATTTAGTCAAATGACAGACTTTCGTTCATGCTTTAATTAGTTAATAATCCACTTTTGCAAATAAATAAATAAATAAATAAATAAATAAATAAATAAATAAAGCAAAGATCAGTGCATCTAATAGGTTTAAAAACAATGATAAGTCGAAAATATTTACATATAAAGTACGTCTACTTTTCAGTTTTATAATCCCGCTATCCGACTGGCTGAAATTTAAGCGTGACTTAAACTTGACTAATCTTATATCTTAAATCTAGACATAAGGCTTGTGTTAATGTGAAATTGAGCCGTTACACAAATTGAACTAAGATGGCTGAACCCTAAAGTCGAAGCCTAAATGTTGTTGCCAAACTTTGTCGCAACATTATTTTAGAGCAAGGAATACAATTTGAATCTAGATTTTTGTTGAAATCCAGGCAAGTTCCTTTTTACAATTGAAAGGTACCTAAATATTCTATTTTACTGGTGACAGAAAACAGATTCATCTGTTGAAGCTGTTCTGCAGATTGCTTCTATAATCATAGGTCATATGACTATTGGCGTAAATTTCATGTTCAATACAAGAATTGAAATTTACATTTCAACATTGAATTCATTTATATCTATAAATTGCAGCTGTTACTAAATAACCTCTCAGCTGAAATACGAGAGACTTCCAACAGCAGTTTAAACAACGTTTCGTATAACCTCTATAACATAGCTCTTAAGAATCTAATATGTTCCTTAAAACGACCGTTTTAAAGAATCTTAGTTGCAAGTCTATACCACAGGTCAAAGAAAAGTAGTTGTACCTTAATCCCGCAGTTCTAAGGAATCTTAGTTGTACCGTAATCCCGCAGTTCTAAACAATCTTAGTTGTATCTTAATACCGACGTTCTATGGAATCTTAGTTGTACCTTAATCCCGCATTTCTAAGGATATTTGTTGTACCTTAATAACTTAGTTTTAGGGACAATTAAATGTATCTTAACACGGCAGTTCTCACGAATTTTAATTGTACCTTAATACCACAGTTCTAAAGAATGTTAGTAGTATCTTAACACGGCAGTTCTAAAGAATCCAAGTTGTACCTTAACTCCTCAGATCTAAGGAATCTTACTTGTACCTTAACACAGCATTTGTAAAGAATCTTAGTTGTACCTTAACACAGCATTTGTAAAGAACCTTAGTTGTACCTTAACACATCATTTCTAAAGAATCTTAGTTGTACCTTAACACCACAGGTTTGAAGAATCTTAGTTGTACCTTAACACAGCATTTCTAAAGATTGTTAGTTGTACCTTAACACTCCTTTTCTAAAGAGTCTTAGTTGTATCTTAACACTGCAGTTCTGAAGAATCTTAGTTGTACCTTAATAATGCAGTTGTAAAGCGTCTTACTTGTACGTTAATACCGCAGATCTAAGGAATCTTAATTTTACCTTAATCTCCCACTCACTACTTTCTTAAACTTTTAGAGCTTGTCTTAAAACTGAATAACTTTGTATTGAATGAAGAGGACTACCTCCAATCAATGGAATTCATTGGGTATAAAAAGGTATCACTCGTATGCTAATAATTTTATTGGAAGACTGGAAGGTCAACTGTTAGCATCGGCTGAACTTAAACAATACCGCTTCATCGATAACATAGAAACGAATTGGCAACATATAAGAGAAAATTTGTTGATTACATAACAAAAAGCAAACATTTTCCATTCTTCAACAAAATTCGCGACAGAATTAACCAAGTCTAACCACCTTTTCCTGGACATAACAATCTGAATTGTAGAAAACAAAGTCCACATAGACATCTATTCAAAACCAACTCATAAACACTAGCATCTTCTCCCATCCAGTTGTCTTCCAAAACACTGCATTCGTAACATCCCATACAGCCAGGCACTATGGATACGCACAATATACATCGATGATGAAACGTTCCAACCAAATCTGAGTTGTTAGTTGAGCATTTGATGAACCGAGGCTACAAGAAAGACCAGATAGCGGAGGTCCACAAAGGGTTCAACAAACAAATTTCCTTGACCTACTCTAATATCGAGACAACGAAAAGGTCGATCGTATACCGTTAATCCTAACCTACTATCTAGACAATCCCAAAAGTAGGTACAATCATCCAGAAAAACTGGTTTAGGGATATCATGCACACCCTAGTGGCTGATCGCTCAATACCAAAAGAGTTAGACCTCTCACTACTAAGATATTTCACAATATAAAAGAATTTAAATACATGTCCTCTTTTATAGTGATTCAAAATTGTTGATTTGATGAGTATATGGTGGCTATATACAGGAATTAAATACGTAGCGTTTCATTGTTCATTTTGTGAGCGTCATTGCAAGGAATAGAATATAGTTTATTTTCCTACGTTAATATGGGATATATTTTTTCTTGTGATACACAAAACGTGATATTTTACCGATGGGTGATCATCCGTGTTAAATGATATTGTTTTTTTTTAATAAAGGGAAAGATTGTCTTTTTATTATTTACAAAACTTTCTTCAGAATCAAAGTTTGCAAGATTAAACTCACTCTTCATCAAAAAGCACCAATAAAGCGGTAGAATTTGGTTGATCTAATCTGTCCCAGTAAATTACATTTTTGCCATTTTGTCTCACACTGTCTGAAAACAATGCAAGTCCTATTCAGCAATGCAGTACAATAGGATTGTCGTTGTAAGGGGAAATAACTTCTAAAACACGCGAACGGTGTCAGGTCAATTTTTTTTAAAAAAAAAAAATTTCCATCACAGCAGTGTAAGGCAGTTTCTATTTTGTTTTAGCTCACACAGTACTCGGTTTTGTTTTTGCAAATAAAATTTGTTTAAACACAAACAATAAATCGTCGTATGGCATGATTGGAAAGCTTATATTTTCACATGTAAATGTATAATGATAAATGTTTCATATGAACATAATGGGATGTTTTTCTCATCTGAAAATACAGAACTTAATAATCGGTAATTCTTTCATACATCTTTAGTCTTTTACGCGTGTTCTCATCATTTAATGTGCTGCAGTACCCTATTAAATTAGAAAAAAATGGACAAAATTTCATATTACAAGCAACATGACTCGATACTCATGGACAATAAAGATGACTCGATTTTCACTGCTAACATAAGCTCTAATGTAAAAACTAGTAATGCAGAAGACCAATTGAAGATCCATTATAAAACACTAGAAGCCAGTAATCCATTCTTTTTAATATACCTATACCTACATACCTACACTCGTGTATCGAACTTTTTGATAACATTTTTCGTATAACTTAAGGTCTACGCTGCGGTAAAAATGTCCAAGTGATAAATCAAATTTGTTTAGAATAATAAATAGACTTCTTATATAAAAAACAGAGGTAACTTGGGCTAATTCCAACAAACAAACAAGGATTATTTTGAGAATGTTAAGAATTTAATTTGTCAAATTGAAAGTGAAGTGTAGGGACCTATGTTTATACGATGCACAGATAAAAGGGAAACGTTTTATAACCTTGAAATAAAAGTGAAGAAGGTTTAAGCATTGGCATAGCCTTAGCAGTGTAGGTATATGAGGCGGTTTATTAACCATCCAAACTTGTCTGGACCTTTTAAACTAGTGTTATATGCTGTGGGACAGCCGAATCTGTGTAGCTGGTCCAGATGTTTAGTTTTCTGGTGTGTTTGTGTGTGTGTGTGTGTGTGTGTGTGTGTGTGTGTGTGTGTGTGTGTGTGACGGACTGTGGGACTGATAAACTGGGTTCACTTCCCGGATGCAACGGTTAGACTTTGCACCAAGACCCCATGATTAAGTGATTGGTCATTTCCTTGAGTATTTTATAAAAACTACACATTAGACAATGGTCCAATTGTTCTAATGCTGCGACTTTATGATTTGTAAACTAAGAAACATAAAAGAGAAAAATCCAAAAAGTTTTGTAAAATTTAACAAATAGTTTATTTTTCTAGAATACAAAGAGAAATGTAAAACGCACGTACGATATTGTAAATTTAAATCCCAAATAGTCCTACATTTTTATCACAAGTTTAAATGATTTCTTAATGAATTCCAGTGGTATTGGTTTTCCAAGCAAAATCCAATATGTTATGTGTTCATATGCCTATAGTAAAAATGTGCTAATGTGCCGACAGTTGTTTATGTATCACTGTAATATAATCCAAATTTTATTGAATGAATTGCTATATTACCAAATTATTGATTTAGTCTAAGAAGTATTAATAAACACTCTGTAATTCTAGTGATTAACTTATATAAATAAACCCACCCAAATTAAAATCTGAACGCAACTGAGTTCGTTTCGGTTGTTCAGGTTGGAATGGATAATTTTGAAGTAAACATCAATAGAAAAAGATAAAGCACAAAAAAGAGTCAGGATGGATTAAGTTTCATTGTTAGACATTTTAAGCTGTCAACAAGATTAGGAATTTAAAGGACAAACTGATTTCTTAGATTCAACTGGCAAAGTTATGTCTATGATTCAGATTCAAATAAACATGTTTACCTTCATTAATAATGATCTGAATATTTACTGTATAATCACAGAACATTATTAGCTGTACATTAGGTTGTTTAGAAAATTAATATCACAAGTAAACCATTATCTTGATTTGGGACAACGGTTAGTTATAAAACGCCCAGATAAAAATAGCATATTATGGGGAAATGCTAGCAAACAATACAAACTAAAAATATACACAACAGCAGAGGAATATCGCTTTTTTGTTGGATACACAGAAAAGTGGCAGAGGTATAAGAACGACGATAATGATCACAACGCGGTACTAATATTTACCAAAATGTGTTTGAAGGGCCATATAAATTTTGCACTTTGATTATTTTCTTATGTCTGTACTGAAAACAATCGATTTGTTATTTCGTAGTGTTCAACAATTATAGAACAACTTTTAAAAATCCAGAAATAGTAAGAGAGATTAACTTTTCAGTGGAACTGCATTCATATGAAGATATATAAGTGTGTTGGGATTACAGATAACGTGTTGTTTATAGTCAGGGTAAAAGATTTACAAATACCAGCTAAACTCACTTACACCCCCCCCCACACACACACATAATAGAGACACTGAAAAACTAGGAAAAGTCTTGTTACAGAGTCAGTTCTGGAAATATTTCTCATATATGCAGAAAGGTTCAATAGGCCGTTACGCTTCAGTTTTGTTAGATAACCCGTCTTTATTATACGTTGAATTGTTCTTTTTTCTTTTTTGGTGCGTGCAAAACGAAGATAGACATCTGTAGAGAGAAAAGCTTAAACTTTCTTCCTGCGTCAGTTGGAAAAGTCATATGATTTTCATCACTTTATCTCACATGACATGATGTTCATCACTTTATCTCACAGTATTTATAAAATGTAGCCCATATACAAATTTATAAAATTTCATTTCCTATCCATTATTGAGACAAATAATTTTGTCTACTCCTTTATTTTATTCTATTAGTCAGTACCCGCGCCTTTCAAAAGTTGAACTGACGCTATCATTCCAATCAATATGAAGAGTAATCTGACAGAAATTGGGAAGTTCATTTATTCTGTACAAAATTGCATACGATGTGAACGATATTAGTATAGACACGTGTTGTTATGACGCTGACAGGATTATTCATAGGATGGTATAACAAACAGATCGGGTCAAGATGATACCAACGAATCTTTGATACTATGTCAATGATGCCTTTATTCAGTGATAAAAGCTTAACACTTTCAGAAATGAACCAGAATAATGACACGATTGTAAAGGAGATTTTGTTGGAGTGATTCATTTAAAGATATTTGCAGACGTTTAAAGCGACAATTTGCTTATTAGATTAACAAGTCCATAACATGGCTAGTAAACAATTGTGTATTCAATATTATTTATTACTAACAATAATGTTTTAGATTTTGTTTTGAGGTACATAGAAACATAGTTTTTATATTACTGAGACATTTAGAGATCTGTTTAATGTCACTCAATACGTTCCAATCCCAATAGGACTTTCGATGCCACATAATCAAAGACAACACATTACTTTAAATTTAGCAACTTGGAAATACAAGCGATTTGACATAGATTTCGAATGAGTCCGAATGCCTATGACATTACATCATGACAATAAAATAAAAGAAACATTCGCAGTCAAACTCTAATATTCACACATCAACGCGCCTAGTCATGCTTAATCTGGAAACCTCAATTGTGTCATGCTGCACATTGAAATACAGACAAGGTTCAACGAGTACGTCTTCAACACGTTTATGACAACTGTTGAAGTTTGAAAGTATTAAGGCAATTTTAATCAAGTAAGCCTTCAGTCCAGACGAATTTAAACTTTATCAGCTTAGTAATACTCACATTTCTATTACTAAATATTAGTCAGTTTGCACATTACTTTCTATAGTTGTGTAGTTTAAAAATTTGTTTGAGAACAGTATTAGACTTTTTGGTACCTGGAGATGGAACATATTTTATTGTTCTGATTCTTTACGTACCGTGGGAATGAGAAAAAAAAGAACAGCACGCAAGCTGTGACGTAAAGAGATCAGTCTAACAAGTAAGATTTTAAGGCTGTTTTAATTTTAAAATGAGACTAATAGGGGAAAAGAAAACTTAAGATATCCCAGACTTTCCTTAGATAAATATACATATGATAAAACGAACGTATTTATTTGGTCCTTATAGGTTAATGCATTTGTATGGGAAAACATGAACGAGTTTTTTGTAGGATATATATAATGTACCGCCTAGGGAACGTACTATATAGCCATCTGACAAAACTTTTTCATATTTTCCCATGCAATTGCAGTAACTCTGTTAGTATATGCTCAGTTTCTTATTCTACTTAAGGCTTAAAAACAAAGTAGCTGAATTTATGATGTATTTAAAACTAAATACACAAGAGTAGATTCATAAATATACAACAATAATATTAATGAACACATAACTCAGTTCAGGGAAATTTGAAATTCGCGCTGTTGACATCACTTTTGAAAGAAATTCGTATTTTGGTCTACTTAAGATTGAAATTTGGAGTCGTATTGTGAATGATTGCATACTGCAACAACTTCTCCATTTAGTCTGAAATGATTTTGAGATATTTGTCGATTCTGCTTAATTTTGTGATTATGGATTGGATTTATTTTATGAGTCAAATCTACATGAAGTAGGATCTGATTTCTGAAGCGAGGAAGCAAGGTGTTGACTTATTTGTATGCATGTTTCTGGTCTGTCATTGAATGTTTAGAATTATAATATGGAAAAAATATTAACTCTTTCAATTGTAATTATCAAAAAGGCTCCATGGAAAACAATGCTCATTTTATTTTGAGTGCAGTAAGAATGATGTTATTGTACTTGGGTTATAATCAAAATTACAGAACATTATTGAAATGTGTAATCAAGCTTTGGAACCCATGACATAGCTCATGTAATTAAGATTTGCAGAACTTAGAAGGTACATTTTGAGAAAGTTCAGGATGTAAAACTGTAATTATATTGTTGCCATTTTTATTACCAGCTAAAGAAGACACGTTTATGCCTTGTCATTTGCATGCTATTTGTAGGGACCTCGGCAATTTTATGACCTTTATGGCGTCTATCGCTAACCTAAATCACTCCGAAACGTCATATCGAAAAAGTTAACGCTGAATATTGCAAATCAGCTGGTATGTGACAGTCCCCGAATCATCTGCTTTAGCTCATTAGGAAACATATTTAATCAACCAAAACATAAAGTGTCTACTACATGAATGTACACGATTGTTATTAAAGTAGTTCCTAATAAACTATACTACTATTAGGCATACACGTCGTGAACTTGTGCACAATATGAAAGTGTACAATATCGTAAATTAATGCACGATTCTGACAATGTAAATTTAACGGAGACAAAAATGAACATATAATAATGGTAACTTTTTTATTATATTTATATATTGAATTTTTTTGATAAATACTTTTAAAAAGTTTTGAAATAATTTCGGTACAAAACATTTTAAAATATACTAAGATTTCGATGTAAACTATTTTTTAAAAGCTTTTCGTAAACCTTATCTTAGTATGAACGATGTTCACGAAATCAAATTTTCAATTTATCTTTTCATGAAACTTTTTGATCTAGAAATTGAACCACCACGGGATCCGTTTTCTTCTCCGTTTCTTGAAAACAAAACAACACCCCACCCCCCAAAAAAACAAAAACAAAGCGCTGTATGTCACGAGAATCTGTAAGAATCAGGTCGAAAGATAAACTTTGGTATTACAACCTTATTGGAAAATTTGCAAAGCAAGCGCTATGTATATTTAATTTATATTGTGTGCTTTACCTTTATCCATAACTGACGGTAGACGTTTGACCTACCTGATATATTTTTGAAATTAATAAATAAATTGTTTACTGATCTTTGAGTTCATGATCTTGCATTATTTGCAACTTAGACGTTCAGCAAGCGAACATATGACCCACATCTTGGTCATTCTGTTGTCTTAGGTTTTTATATAAATATGAACAAAACAAGATTAGTCATTGATTTTTTAATATCTGTCTGAGGAATCACTTTTATTTGGTTTCAGATGTAATTTGAGAGAAATCATTGGAATTGCAAAACGTTCATTGACGGTTTGGACTAAAGGTAAACCATGTGTGTTCCTTCAGAGACATTCTGGATTATATCACTGTAATACATCAGAACTGTCGGTACATCAACTTATCCAAGGCTATTGGTACATATACCCATTCAAGAATGGTGTGATGTGATGTGATTATGATTTGTAACGTAGCTTTAACAATTTTTCAGTCAGATCTCTACTATGTCTGCAGTGTGGCAGCTTATAGTGATGTCTAGCACTCGGGCATCATGCCGCAGACATGTAGCATGATGTTCCACCCAGTCACATTATCCTGACACCAGGCCGACAAGTCCTAACACTAAACTCTTAATGCTGAAAGTCAAGCGAGGCAGCTGTTGGTTCCATTTTTGTAAGTCTTAGGTATGACTCGACCGGGGATCGAACCCAGGACCTCCCGCATCCGAGTCAGACGCTCTAACCACTAGGCCAACGGAGCGGTTCATTCAAGAATGGAGTTCACTCTTAACATTCTAAACTCTTGGACTTATGATAGAACTGTTTGGATTATTTGGATTTTATTCATAATACTAAAATTCCTTTATAATATTCATACTGTATTCTATTGAACAAAATTACTTAAAGAATTTTCAAAAATTGTACGGTTTGCTTCTTTTCTGTTACCTAATATAAAACCTTAGAGTAGTGACACAAAAGGCCGACTGTCAAACGATGACAATTAAAATTGGGAATTATAAATTATGTAAAACAAGATATTCATGTAATAAATATTATTCTAACTCTTAACTCTGAGCTATCAATGCTTATCATACGTTTCAATCAATTACACCAATTAATACATAAGATCTTGCAACCTGCAACAGTCATGACCATTATCAAAAATAGTAACATAATAATGTGACGTTTGTGTTGGAATATCACGGTACGAGTAGTCTTTATGTTCTTGTGCATGTATTAGGCTGAAAATTAATTGCTTCACAAATATCAGTCATGAATCCTTTTCTGCCATTGTATAAAATAGACATCAAATGATATGTATCATTATATTATACAATACACACATCAATCGATGCCATTAAATCATACAATACACACATCAATCGATCCCATTAAATCATATAATACACACATCAATCGATGCCATTAAATCATACAATACACACATCAATCGATGCCATTAAATCATACAATACACATATCAATCGATGCCATTAAATCATACAATACACACGTCAATCGATGCCATTAAATCATACAATACACATATCAATCGATGCCATTAAATCATAAAATACACACATTAATCGATGCCATTAAATCATACAATACACACATCAATCGATCTCATTAAATCACACAATACACACATCAATCGATGCCATTAAATCATACAATACACACATCAATAGATGCATTAAATCATACAATACACACATCAATCGATGCCATTAAATCATACTATACATGCATCAATCGATGCCATTAAATCATGCAATACACACATAAATCGATCCCATTAAACCATATAATACACACATCGATCGATGCCATTAAATCATACAATACACACATTAATCGATGCCATTAAATCATACAATACACACATCAATCGATGCCATTAAATCATACGATACACATATCAATCGATGCCATTTAATCATACAATACACACATCAATAGATGCCATTAAATCATGCAATACACACATCAATCGATGCCATTAAATCATACAATACACACATCAATCGATGCCATTAAATCATACAATACACACATCAATCGATGTCATTAAACCATGCAATACACACATCAATCGATGCCAATTTATCATACAATACACACATCAGTAGATGCCATTAAATCATACAATTCATGCGTCAATAGATGCCATTATATTATACAATGCACACATCAATCGATGCCATTAAATCATACAATACACACGTCAATCGATGCCATTAAATCATACAATACACATATCAATCGATGCCATTAAATCATAAAATACACACATTAATCGATGCCATTAAATCATACAATACACACATCAATCGATCTCATTAAATCACACAATACACACATCAATCGATGCCAGTAAATCATACAATACACACATCAATAGATGCATTAAATCATTCAATACACACATCAATCGATGCCATTAAATCATACTATACATGCATCAATCGATGCCATTAAATCATGCAATACACACATAAATCGATCCCATTAAACCATATAATACACACATCGATCGATGCCATTAAATCATACAATACACACATTAATCGATGCCATTAAATCATGCAATACACACATCAATCGATGCCATTAAATCATACGATACACATATCAATCGATGCCATTTAATCATACAATACACACATCAATAGATGCCATTAAATCATGCAATACACACATCAATCGATGCCATTAAATCATACAATACACACATCAATCGATGCCATTAAATCATACAATACACACATCAATCGATGTCATTAAACCATGCAATACACACATCAATCGATGCCAATTTATCATACAATACACACATCAGTAGATGCCATTAAATCATACAATTCATGCGTCAATAGATGCCATTATATTATACAATGCACACATCAATCGATGCCATTAAATCATGCAATACACACATCAATCGATGCCATTAAATCATACAATACACATATCAATCGATGCCATTTAATCATACAATACACACATCAATAGATGCCATTAAATCATGCAATACACACATCAATCGATGCCATTAAATCATACAATACACATATCAATCGATGCCATTTAATCATACAATACACACATCAATAGATGCCATTAAATCATGCAATACACACATCAATCGATGCCATTAAATCATACAATTCACACATCAATCGATGCCATTAAACCATGCAATACACACATCAATCGATGCCATTTAATCATGCAATACACACATCTATCGACGCTGTTAAATCATACAATACACACATCAATAGATGCCATTAAATCATACAATTCATGCATCAATAGATGCCATTATATTATACAATACACACATCAATCGATGCCATTAAATCATGCAATACACACATCAATCGATGCCATTAAATCATACAATACACACATCAATCGATGCCATTAAATCATACAATACACACATCAATCGATCCCATTAAATCATACAATACACACATCAATAGATGCCATTAAATCATACAATACAGGAATCAATTCATATCATTATATCATACAATACAGACATCAACTGAAGTCATTATATCATGCAATACACACATAAATTAATATCACATTAAATCATTCAGTACACGCATTAATTGATATGTGCCATTAAATTTGTTCAGCTTTACATGACGAAGAGTACATATGCATGACTGTGAATGAGATCCCAAAGGTATTCTACTGTTTAAGTCTTAAATTCCTAATCTTGATTAGAAAGAACTAAAACGTCATTCATTTCCATAAATAACCTATACAATTAGTTAAGAAACGCATTGCTGTTAAAATGAGGAATCTTCACAATATTATAATCACTACAATAGAAAATTATGTACTATGAACACAAGATCAGGAACACCTCTAGTCTGCAAAGTAATGGTCTATTTTTCTATAACATAAATCAGTATGACTATAGATGTGGAGAGGCAACTGAACTATTTCTAAGACTGCGTGGCTCGACGTACCATTTTGCCATGTGATGTATATAGCGATGTTATTCAATATGTTTATAATTTCATCAACGCAGCAGGTCGATTGTTTTGTTCCAATAAGTTCTGTATATTACTTCTTAGTGTCACTTGTATATTACGGTAATGTATTTAACTCACTCATGACTCTCTCTCTCTCTCTCTCTCTCTCACACACACACACACACACACACACACACACACATATATATATATATATATATATATATATATATATATATATATATATACAACACACACATGTTGAAACATTGTTGCAGGGAAAAGGCTGCACCTAAGTAGTTTTAATTTCATGATGAAATACGTTTCAACAATTATCAATGTTGACAGTTAAGTTTATAGACAATATGCCGACACAATCTTCAGATGATAAGGAAACATGCAAATTAAGACTTTGTAAAATAGTAATAGTTTTAACATTCAAATTTGTAATAAGATCCATCATCAGGTGTCAAGTTAGTGTTATAGAAAATCTTATCTAATCAATCGTCTTAAAGGAGTTTTGTCTCCCTTTCTTTTCATTGGAGGTACACAAAAATATCATCTAATGATACCGTTATTGTGAGTAACCAGGGCGCGGTACCAAAAATTACAAATATTCTTCGTTACTATTTCATTCCCATCAACTCTATATAAATACAACGTCTAGAGTCAATTCTGTAGCCATCCATGGCTTTTGCAGTAAAGATCTAATAGTTGTAAAAGCTTTGCTTAAAATATTCTTGAGTTCTGTAAAAAGAAAAATATTTTGAATGTGAAGTGTTACTAAAATACATTGGAAACATCAGAAAGCTTGTTCCTTGACTTTCTTTAGAAAACATTGCAGGTAGTTAAAGCGACGTCTGACAAAACTTCTTGAACAAACAAAATTGTAGATTAATCTTTTCTCATCTTTAAAATCATATCATGTTTTTTTTTTAACAGAGACAATTTTCTTAGTATTAGAGATTTTCTTAGTAGTACAAATATAGATACATATTTCACATTGCTTGGACTGAAATAACAGGCTGGCTAATTCTGTGGCACCCCAAAACCGTAATAGTATATATAGTATCTGTATTCTGCAATTTGTTTTGTACATAAGGAGAAATATACAATAAATACAAAATTGATTCCTCTAGAGATCTTACAAAAAATATAGTATTTCCAAATCGTTCAACTTTAAAACACAAAGAATCAGAGCTTTATTGTAAGGTCAAGAGTATGCAATTTTTGAAAGAAAATGTAATAAACAGAGACTGGAACAAAATTGTTACAAGGACATTAAAACACATTTGTACAAGTGGGTGCCATGTTTTCATTTTTATACATTACTTATCTAGTTATCTGTCCTACCCTACTAAGTGTGTTCTCTCTCTCTCTCTCTCTCTCTCTCTCTCTCTCTCTCTCTCTCTCTCTCTCTCTCTCTCTCTCTCTCTCTCTCTCTCTGCATGAACTTCAACATTCATTTAATAGCGTGTAGACTGCTGACGCTAGACTGGAGCCTGTATTACTTTGTACATTAAATGTCATGCTTACAGACTGTCGACATTTATACATACATTACCCTAGGTTAGGGGTCAAGATATTGAAACCTATTCTCATGCACAACTGTTCAATTCTAACACGGTTTATAGTAAGGTGCAAAGCTGACTACCCTTTAGAAAAAGAGATTGAAAATTACGACAAATGGATTATAATGACGCTTGATCTTAACAACGGCTATCTGTGTCACTAAGGGGCTTATCAGTCACTCTGAATGCCACTTTAGGAAAGGAGTTCACATATATCCAATGATATTCCTTGATATCTATTTTACTTTTAGCGCACAATTCTGATAAATTTCAATGTATAGATTTGACTGATTACTGTGTTTGCTTGATTAAAATTCCAACACCAAAAGCTTGAATAGTATATACATTCAAGTCGTAAGACTGCCAGTTTTATAGATATCATGTGCACTTCTGCAACGCTTGTTGTTTACATTAGAGACAATATTACGATATAATAATCTAATGTAATAAATATTTCTATTGGAGTGAAGGGGTTTCGACGTCGTATTGTGATTGCTATACTAACATGATAGCGCATCCTTTCTCCGCATTAGTCATTACATTAGTTTATAATGAATGAACCAGAGAAAGATTCACCTTTTTGAGACTCTAGATCACAATCTCGAGTTCGGAATACTCGTGTTCACCATGTTTTTCCCTTAATCACGCAGTCGCGAGATCTAACATGACCCAATCTTAGAGATCTCGTTTCAGCTAATTAATTTCACGTGCAACCTTTTATGACTCCATCAGTAGAGAGTGTCCAAATAAACTCTCTTGAGGCCCATTATGCAAATAATTATCGCTTGAAAATTGGACCGTCAAGTTAATGATCATCACAGTATTTCTCAATTTACACATTTTGCATTCCTTGCTTGGCATAAAATGTAAAATTTATGTATTGCTAATGTAGTCTTGCAAATTCCTATTAACCATCCGTGGTATGAAAGAATTGTCCGCTAGAGATATGATACATTGGAATCTATTCACAAAAGTTATATGCTGTCATCTAAGACTATCTAAAAGTCAACTTATTAGTATCAATATTCAACATGAGGTCAAAAGTTTTATTAACGGTTACGCTTGATAGTTGAGTACGTTGATATATTTGAAGCTCCTTATTATTTTTAATCAAAGATGCAAAAGATTTTCCTTTCCATCTTCTGTCAGACTAATTGCATGGAAATGATACCAAACGGAGGATCACTATTAATTAATTTCCCATATAGACTAAACGTAGCCAGTTTAAGTGCATATATTTGAATGTTATATTACCAGCTCTATCGCTCACTTATCTGCTCTTGGACTTTATCTTCTGATGTCCACCAAATAATCTCCTCGTTGGCGTGATCATATATGTGTACGTCCGTGACACAGACTATATACTCAATACTTAGTTGGACCTGATGATTTATGTACAAAAATGGGAAATGAGCCCCGATACAGTCTGGTCAACTGAGATAATGTATATATTTACAAAGTGATATGGGAGCCGGAAACCAGTGTTTCTGAGTTCATTGTCAATTGCACATTATGCAGTAACTTAATAAATATCTTATTTGGTGTATTGGTTTGATTTTATTAAGGAGACTTCAAGAAAGAGAGTAAACACAGTCACTATTGATTTATTAATACAGTCACTATTGATTTATTAAGGGTAAGGAGAGGTCAAGAAAGATAGCAAACACCGTCACTAAAGAGATGTCTAAAAGAGAGTGCACACCGTCGCTATTGTTTTTTTATTAGTAAGGAGACGTCAAGAAAGAATGTAAACACCGTCACTAAAGAGATATCTAAAAAGAGAGTAGACCCAGTCACTATTGATTTTTTAATAGTAAGGAGACGTCAAGAAAGATAGTAGACACCGTCACTAAAGAGGTGTCTAAAAAGAAAGTAAACACAGTCACCATTGATTTATTAAGGATAAGGAGACGTCAAGAGAGTAAACACAGTCACTATTGATTTATTAAGGATAAGGAGACGCCAAACGAGTAAACACAGTCACTATTGATTTATTAAGAATAAGGAGACATCAAGAGAGTAAACAGTCACTATTAATTTATCAAGAAAAAGGAGACGTCAAGAGAGTAAACAAAATCACTATTGATTTATTAAGGATAAGGAGACGTCAAGAGAGTAAACAGTCACTATTGATTTATTAAGGATAAGGAGACGTCAAGAGAGTAAACACAGTCACTATTGATTTATTAAGAACAATGAGACGTCAAGAGAGTAAACTCAGTCACTATTGATTTATTAAGGATAAGGAGACGTCAAGAGAGTAAACACAGTCACTATTGATTTGATTTATTAAGGGTAAGGAGACGTCAATAGAGTAAACACAGTCACTATTGGTTTATTAATAATAAGTAGACGTCAAGAGAGTAAATACAGTCACTATTGATTTATTAAGAATAAGGAGACATCAAGAGAGTAAACACAGTCACTATTGATTTATTAATAATAAGTAGACGTCAAGAGAGTAAACACAGTCACTATTGATTTATTAAGGATAAGGAGACGTCAAGAGGGTAAACATAGTCACTTTTAATTTGTTAAAAATAAGGAGACGTCAAGAGAGTAAACACAGTCACTATTGATTTATTAAGGATAAGGAGACGTCAAGAGAGTAAACACAGTCACTATTGATTTGCTTTATTAAGGGTAAGGAGACGTCAATACAGTAAACACAGTCACTATTGATTTGATTTATTAAGGGTAATGAGACATCAAGAGAGTAAACAGAGTCACTATTGGTTTATTATTAATACGTAGACATCAAGAGAGTAAACAGTCACTATTGATTTATTAAGAATAAGGAGACATCAAGAGAGTAAACACAGTCACTATTGATTTATTAAGGATAAAGAGACGTCAAGAGGGTAAACATAGTCACTTTTAAGTTGTTAAGAATAAGGAGACGTCAAGAGAGTAAACACAGTCACTATTGATTTATTAAGGATAAGGAGACGTCAAGAGAGTAAACACAGTAACTATTGATTTGATTTATTAAGGGTAAGGAGACGTCAATAGAGTAAACACAGTCACTATTGATTTGATTTAATAAGGGTAATGAGACGTCAAGAGAGTAAACACAGTCAGTATTGGTTTATTAATAATAAGGAGACGTCAAGAGAGTAAACACAGTCACTATTGATTTATTAAGGATAAGGAGACGTCAAGAGAGTAAACACAGTCACTATTGATTTATTAAGGATAAGGAGACGTCAAGAGAGTAAACACAGTCACTATTGATTTATTAATAATAAGTAGATGTCAAGAGAGTAAACACAGTCACTATGATTTATTAATAATAAGTAGATGTCAAGAGAGTAAACTCCGTCAATAAAGAGACATCGATTAAGAGGGTAAACATCGTCACTAATCATATTTGGTACATCTGTTTGTGAAATATCTGAATTTAAAATCAATGTTCTCGTCGTCAGAGGTACACTTCGCGACGATTGACACATATTTACCTTCTTTCACATGTTAAGAAAAAACCTAAAACAATCATGACAGTCAATAGGGTTTAGATGAAAGTCATTAAAGTATAGCAGGAGTCATTAGAATTTAGATAAAAATCATTATTATTTACACAGAATTAATTTGTATTTAGATGGAATCCATTTATATGTAGATGACAGTCATTAGTATTTAGATTGCAGTCATTAGTATTTAAATGGACATCATTGTTATTTAGGTGGCATTCACTAGTATTTTAATATAAGTCATTATTATTTAAATGGCAGTCGTTCGTATTTAGATGGAAGTCATTCGAGTTTAGAAGGAATTAATTATTATTTAGATGGAAGTCATTCGAGTTTAGAAGGAATTCATTACTATTTAGATGGAAATCACTTGTATTTAGAAGGCAGTCATTAGTGTTTGGATAGAAGGAATTCATTAGTGTTTAGATGGAAGTAAAGTCATGAGTGTTTAGAAGAAGTCATTCGTATTTAGATGGACGTCATTAGTATTTAGAAGGAAGTCATTCGTATTTAAATTGAAGTCATTCATGTTCAGAAGGAAAGTCAAAATATTTAGATGGAAGCCATTATTATTAGAAGGAAGTCACTAGTATTTAGAAGGAAGTCACTAGTATTTAGAGGAAAGTCAATAGTGTTTAGATGGAGTCATTAGTGTTTAGAAGAAAGTCAATAGTGTTTAGAAGAAAGTCAATAGTGTTTAGATGGAGTCATTAGTGTTTAAAAGAAAGTCAATAGTATTTAGAAGAAAGTCAATAGTGTTTAGATGGAGTCATTAGTATTAGATGGAAGTCACTAGTATTTAGAACGAAGAGAGTTTACAGGTCAAAACTAAGTTGATTAAGTGTGCACCAACACAATGAAGAAAATTTGGATCTCATTTTTTATTTTAACTTAAAAATGTAATCTATACATCCATTATGTAATCTCGTGTTTGTGTCCTTGACTCCATTTTTCACCTCCATTCCCATGCAACATGTGTTAGTATACTGCTCAAACTATCAAGAGAGAAATTTAAACGGATATGATGATGTAACCTACTTTATGTATATAATCTAAAACTTTCAGAATCGGAGTCAAAGATCCCAGAAAAGAATATTTTATTTTGTTTACTAACTACCACCTGCATCAAAACACCGATTTTATTAATATCTTACCTTATTCTATGCAATCATAAAAGTTGGTTATGTTCTGTCTTGTTACATACATACATACATACATACATACATACATACATACATACATACATACATACATACATACATACATACATACATACATACATACATACATACATACATACATACATACATACATACATACATACATACATACATACATACATACATACATACATACATACATACATAGTTCGTCCATGATGACCACTTTAGTTTTAGTCATGCAATGTTCTAGCCGGAACAAATGGTCTGGTTGTGTGTAGATGGCTGAAGCGGCCGATGTGTGTAGGTGGCCGATGCGGCCGATGTGTGCCCTGAATGTTCTGAGACATTGTGAACATGGGATGGTAGCAACGCTGATGGTTGTTTACTGGCTCTGGATTTCCTTGCCTGCTTCAGTTGTTCTGCATAGGATATCCTGTTGGCATCGCAAGTTGCAGCACCTTTAGTGGTGGTAGAGTGCCACACGACCCTGTCCTGTGCAGTCTGCTCACACGTGTCATAGCTAATGCAAACGATCTTCAATTACGTCTTCACAGTGTCCTTATATTGTTTTATCTGACCTCCTTTGTTGCGTTTATCTTGTTTAAGATCGCCATTAAAAAAATTATTTTTAGAAGCCCTAAGACTAAGGTCTCTGTGATGGTGTTGTAGACCAGTTCTCTAATAGTAACCCAGGCTTTCGCCACATTCTGGGTGTCGAGAGGCGTGACTTTTTTCTAGAGTGCCGACAAAGATTGTTTTGGAGTTCGAGTTTTCTGCTTGGTAATCACCATTTTTTGGAATATTCTTGCCTTACTGGCGTCTTTTAGGTTGGATACGAATGTTTAGCTTAAAGACTAACAGGAGGGCATCAGTCCAACATTCTGCACCACACACGGATTTGATCACCCGTACATCCTGCCTGAAGATTTCCTTGGAGCTTATCTTTTCTCTTGACTATCAAGTAGTCAATGAGATGACAGTGCATAGATTGGGATGTATCCATGTTGTCCTGCTGCGACTAGGGAGGCGAAAAACGGTATTAGTGATGTGCAGTTCTGAAACAATAGAAGACTATTGCTGTTGCAGGGGCCCACATCATACTTTCTAATGACCCCTTACCAGGAGATGTCAGAGCCGGCTCTTGCATTGAGGTCATCAAGAATGATGATCTTGTCAGATTTGGGAATAGAGGTTATGATAGAGTGGAGTTCTTCATAAAATTTATCCTTTGTTTCATCTGAATTGGTCATGGCTGGATCGTAGGCACTCACGATCATGACATGCTTTCTTCAAGTCGACAGTGGGGTTTCATAGTCACATGCCTGTCGTTCGCACCCTTTGTAAGTCCAGCTAGCTTGTTAACAAAATCTGTCTTCACTGCAAAACCGACTGCAGCCTCACATCGCTGCCTACTTTATCTTATGCTGCAAAAGAATGTTTATCCAGCGTCCATTTCACAAAGTTCTCCCTCTCCTGCGATGCAGGTTTCACTCAAGGCTGCATTATCGATGTTATATCTGGCTATCTCCGTGCCAGTCAGGGCAGTCCTCCTCCGAGGTCTTACAGAATCACTTCTGTTTCCACCACTAATGTAGGGTTCCCTCCAGCCGCTATTAGCTTGCTTGAGAATAAATAAACAGGCAATTTTAGGGCACCTTTTCGAGCCCTTCATCACGTCATGGAGGTAAGCAGAATGAATCCTAAAAAGGGCTGTTCAGTCGCTCAGGAGGTTGCTGAACTCCATTGCTGCTCATTGTCAGTGTAGAACGACCATATGGTCTAAACCACCTGTGTGTAAATTTGGCGGCTATGGCTGCCCGTGTACTTACACTTGCCGATTCGTCTTTCGTCCGTCACCACAGGACTTTGGGGGAGAAGTATGACCAAGTGACTTGAACGCGTTGACTTGGTTTAAAGTTAGGAAGAGTTGCGTCAACCTCACTCTCTCGTCCAGTACCATCTGGATCCATTGGCAAAACAAGGTGAAGACGACTGGAGATGGAATTGGATCTATTGGATTACTAAGGCTACCGAAAAGCCTCATTTTGCTCAATGCGCTCCACAGCGCTTTGCTGGGAATCACCTTGACTCACCGAGTGTTTAAGACCAGTAGGCTAGCCCCACCTGGTTTAGTCTGCCAATCTAAGCGGTTTACCGCGGTGTGTCGCTTGCGCATGTTACAGCTTCTAGAAGATAGAACTGGGTGAATGTGGGAACCAAAGACGGCGAACTATCCCATAAGAGGCACGACTGTTCAACCACCAAAGTCACTTTGATATCACCTGACATACGTAATGCTGAATAAGGAATTATAAAGGTTGCCATAATTACACTGAACAAGACTGGTTCCATTTTTTAAACAAATATTTACACTAATTGATATACCCAAGTAATATCTAAATTATTTGTATTTAGTCATGTAACCCTATGCGATAACCTAACAAAACTTATTTCAACTTTGTAATAAAGATAGTGCCTCTCTGAAAAATAAATTTGGGTTTTAATGGTATGCCTTATATATGCTTCATATATACTAGATAATTTATTCAGATCGATATAGTTGCTGGTTTATATGAACATGTTAAAAAAAAACCAACACGGAACATTATGAAGAAAGATGACGAAAACTGTTTCGAAATATTGAAGAAAAATATCCATGGATTTAAAGTCTGAAAACTCTTGTGGAAGAAAGGCACTTTATTCCTGTGCACTTTTTCTTTCAATTACAGTCCGTTGGGTCAATCTCTGCGTCATCACAGTTCCTGTCTCTGTTATTCGCCTTTTAAGACTTGCATGACGCACATATGACCTGTTATGCATCGCTGAGTCCTCAGGAGGACCACCTTAAGATAGGACATAAAAAGTTACGCTTGCATCGAAGAATTCAGTGTAATCATTAAATAACTTAAAATTCATATCTTTGCCTATTTCCTTTCCTTTCGAATGTATTCTCTGTTAGATGTAAAATCAACATTATAATGGTTGTTAAACTGCCAGCTTTCCGTCATAGCTTGCATTCTGTATTTTACATTCCACGGAGTGATTAACGAGTTGTGTGTTTGATACGTCATCAGAGGTTGAAGGCCAAGCAATTCGAATCCAAGCGTTTACAGCAGGATGAAAATCTAATACTGTTGATAGCAGGGTACAAGATCCACTGCTTTTTGGATATAGAGATAGAACATTTCTTCAACTAGGTTGTAATGACCCTGGATCTTAGCAACGGCTATCTGAGTCAAAATAGAGGCTTATCAGTCAAAATCCAACTGCCACTTTGGGAAAGGAGTTCACACAAAACTTGTAATATTCCTTTTGATCGGTGTGACTTTTATCGCGCCAATAGTGATAAATTTTAAAGCGTGAAACAGTCTATGCGGGATATTTGCTTTAATAAAATTTATCCGGGGTCATTACGGTGTTGACTAAATGTTTTATCTCTATTAGAAAGGGAGAGAATTTTAGAGCCTTTTATCCATCAAATGATTTCGTCCTACATCTTGTAAAGTACAAAGAACATCCAAATACAAATGATATTATTATATCGTGCATTGATATATTCAACATTATTTGATGTCAACATGTAAGGTAATGGGTCAAGAATTTCAAAATATCCCATCCATTCAGTACTTGTATCCTACATGTGGTGTTTAACACACACACACACACACACACACACATATAAATAATTATATATATATATATATATATATATATATATATATATATATATATATATATATATATATATATATATATATATATATATATATATATATATAAAGTGTAACTATCACACAGGAAATTATCATGTCAGTATAAATCCTAAATTTAGAAAACCTTTAATGTGTGAATTAAATACGCACGTGAAATTATTAGTTTTATTTTTACAACAGTTGTGTTGACTGCTCTGAGATATTAGGAATTTCGTTTCTTCATTTATAGTATAAATACGTTGCTAATTATGCATGTAATTTCTTCTCATGTTAAGGGAGTGGGCAGTTCTGTATTCTAATGAATTATTGCCTTGGCTAAAATTTTACTGCAAAGAACAAAAATCGCTTAGTAATTTCACAGTCACTGTTCTGTAGCTGTTTTCTAATTTTAGTTCAAATCCTCGTTTCTTTTCTCCCTTTGTTTTGGAGTAGTACTCAATACTCTTCCAAATGACCAATAACCATAACAAGTTTACATTATGGTACTGTACGTAATTTTTAAATTTCATACAATGATCAGTATCTTTCCATGTCAAATAAAATAGTATTTTGATTTATGTATTAAAAACAAACAGTTTTGGCAACAGAGAGGTATTATATTACAGTCACCAATGCACTTGAATATACTGCTCAGTGCATGTCAAATATTTACTTAAAATGACGTACCCAAGTAGTTTCGAGAAAATATTACTCAAACACCTTACTTACATTTGATCATGTGACACTAAAAAGTAACCCTAAGGCCTTAGTTTTCATTTGTGTTTGACTTTGTCAGTCTTGAAAGACGACTGGTTTGAATTGTCTACTTCTTGCATCTTCTGCCGTGTTTGCACACGGTAAACAGAGTAATAAGTATTGACTGGTTCTCCAATGTAAAATCACGTGTTGATATTTCCTTTATGCGAAATTAGAAATTTAAATATTAAAGAGAGATATATGGAAAACGATTTCTAGAATTGACACAAACTATTTCACGTTTCATGTGTTTGCGTCGTGTTTCAAGTAGCGCAATTTTTCATTTTTTTTCTTCACACATTTTTGACATATTATATACTGCCAATTCCAGGCATTATTCTAAAACCTGTGTCATAGTGTTTTTGTATTGATGTCCTTAGGAAAAAGAAACCCTTTTGGCGTGACCTGTAGATTTACAAGCAGAACTTGATAGTGTTATATATATATATATATATATATATATATATATATATATATATATATATATATATATATATATATATATATATATATATACAGAGAGAGACAGAGAGAGAGAGATGGGTTCAAATGTGCCCGTTCTAAAATGACCAGCACGCGCTGGCAAAGAAATGAGTAAGCAAATAGGTTTAATTTAGATATGACCATTGATGTCTTAACATTTTACTATTTAAAAGATGTTAGTGTGTCTTTAGAGATTGTAATCAATATTTTGCATGCAACACCGGCCTTAGCAAATGCGGAGCCAGATTGGGATCATTTTGGCGGGACGCCCTGGATTTACGCGTTGGGCCCCCTGTGAGCACGGCATTTGGAAATATAACTTTAAACAAGTTTTATATGATATTGAACTTCTAATTTTCTGTCATAGCTTTAAACTATCTTTGTCTTTATGGATATATTTTAAAAAATTACCGACTCGTGGGTTCCCAGTTTACGCAGGCGCTCGGTTGGGCCAAATCGGCCTAAAACCGGACGTGGTTGCATATGACGATGGAAGTATGCTTTCCGGTACACTGTTTGCTTATGACGATGGAAATATGCTTTCTTGTACACTGTTTGCTTGCATGTATACTCTTTTTAGGGTCCTATATTTCATTTATTTAAAAGGAAAATCATTACTCCTCGATGTAGGCGGTGAACAAATTGTTCCAAAGTATACTTCCTAAGCTATCACTTTTAGAGCCGATGTTTATATGTCTCTAAAAATTATAACATCTGTACGTGAAAATGCTGACCATGAATGAATCCAGTCTTCGATCATAACAAATAAATTAAAAAAAAAAACAACAAATACTCTTGAAAGCAACGATTTTCTGACTGATTTAACAATTTGTCGAAACTGGTAACATTCATTTGTGTCTACGATTCATTCCATTTAATTTTATAATATCTATTTGTTCTCAACTATTTCACAATCGTTCTACATTAAGAAAAAACGTTAGGTCCATCAAACCAATTAGTCAAGAAGAGAATAATGCTGGTATCATGCCAGACAAACATTTTACTAGCTCTGATTTTTAGTGCTCAGGATACATAATTGCTATACCATGAATGGACGAGCGACGAGATTCCTGTATTTAATAAACTCAAATAGATGGGCTATTTATTAACATTAAAGGTCGATTGGAATGTTATCGACACGTGACGTATTTAGACCCAAAGACAGTCTGAGTATTAATTTGTATTTTTCTTCCAGTGTGCTATTTTTAATTTATCATTGCAATAGATTGCATTTCTGCCTATGTGTTAGTTTTAATTTATCATTTCCATGGATGGCGTTTATGACCTTCATAAGTTTCAACGCTGAATTACGAATGCTATTTCAAATATGTTGAAAGAGGAAGACGTAATGCAAGTCAAAGATGAAACAGACTAAAAAAGATGTTGTTCAAATGTAGCAGGACAATAAATTTAAATTCGTATTCTTTGGTTACTTTACATAAGCACGCCCCATAACTTGAAATATGTATATGATTTTAGGTAAAAACTGTCGTTTAAATTCATACCTTAACATCAGATTTATTCTTGGTCTTTAATCTTTAAACATCTTTAGAAGGCCTTGCTGTGTACGTCAGCATTGACTTGGCTCCTGTGTGCCTTATGTAGATTATCTGCCACAAAATAGCCAATATTTTCCAAGATTGACCCCAGATTGTGCCTTATTGAAATTTTCCCAGTCTGACATCACACGGTGCCCTTTTAAAGTTTACACAGCTTTACCCCTGAATGCGCCCTTTTGAAGTTTACACAATTTGACCTCAAATCATGCTTTTTGAAAATAAACTCAGCTGAACCCAGAATGTGTCCTTTTGAATATTTACTCAGTTTGATTTTGGATCGTGCCCTTTCGACCTTTACTCAGTTTGAACCCAGACTGTATCATTTTGAATAATTTACTCAGTTTGATTTTGAATCGTGCTTTTTCGATCTTTACTCAGTTTGAACCCAGACTGTGTCCTTTTGAATAATTTGCTCAGTTTCATTTTGAATCGTGCTCTTTCGACCTTTGAACCTAGATTGTGCTCTTTTGAATATTTAACATGACCTCGCTCAGTTTTAAGAACTATGTTCTCATACGTAGAAGCTATCTTTTCCCTCAATCAAACTTATAAATCAACTAGTCTTACAATTAAAAGAACAAAACGTGCAAATCAACTAGCCCTAGTATAAGTTCAAAAACATGTCAGTCAACTAGCCCTAGTATTAAAAAGTTCAGAAACATGTAAGTCAACTAGACCAAGTATTAGAAAGTTCAGAAACATGTCAGTCAACTAGCTTTAGATTAAAAAGTTCAAAAACATGTAAGTCAACTAGACCTAGTATTAAAAAGTTCAAAAACATGTCAGTCAACTAGCCCTAGTATTAAAAAGTTCAAAAACATGTAAGTCAACTAGCCCTAGTATTAACGTTAAAAAACATGTCAGTCAACTAGCCCTATTATTAAAACGTTCAAAAACGTAAATCCGTTAAATATAATTTTTCTAACATGATTATTCCTGTATAATTTCATGTCAGTATATACACATGGCGAAAAGTTAAAACCATGAAATACTCTTTATGTCTTTGTAAGCTTAACATGTATCTTCCATTTGCGTTGGAATTAGTTATTAATTTTTCCATTAAGTAATGTCCATATCTGTAAAGCAAGAACCTATTATCGTCCTCTCACTGAAAGTTTCATCGATACTGAATTGGTCTTTATATTATATATGTTTATGAAAGGCCGAGAATCCAAAATTATTTTTGTCAAGGTTGGTAATTCATTTATTTCAATAGTTTAAGACGTTTGAAACCAGTTTGTGACCTTGCTAGTCGGGTAAAGTTGCAAATTGTATCATTCCACCAGGATCGTGAAATATTAAACCTGCCGCATTCTTCTTTCTCTGGCGTGAAAAAAAAAGATTAAATCCTTCTCGGTTAAAATATACAGCATAAGTTGAATTTCCTCTTTTTATACGAATGAATAAACTTGACCAAGATTTGTTTCGTGCTGAAATTATCTTGGAGACAATCTCGTTAAATTGTTTGGTTCTTAAAATTATGCACGATGGAGTATTTTCAGCTCTTATAGTTTAAGAAATAAACAAATACTTTTAATAGACATTAAAATTCCAATGAACTCAAACTACTTATTGTAATCGGTTGATTAATCGATGAGACTGATATTATGATTCGACTCTGAATGTTATTATCGTTAAGATTCAGTTTTCATGTCTGTAATGGAATCGTGGTTAGAGATTTTTTGAATACACTGTAAAATCAGCAATAGTCGTCTATATTTTATTTTGAACCAAATGTGTATTTGGCTTCTTCTTGGTTCTATCAGTGACTAATACCTGCTAAATAAAATGCACGACGAAAACACCTTTGTAGATTGGGTGTTAAGGTACCTGGTGACCCCACAAATAAATGCTGCCACAAAGTTCAAGATTTAGATTATGCAGCCGTATGCGAAGCAAAATTTTAAAAAAATATTTTGAAACCGCGCAGTTGTTTCAATAACGTGTTTGTCCTAGAATCGTTGCCAGTGATTCTAAACAGTTAATCTGAAAATAAATCGTAGCTTCGTTAGATGTTGAATCTTCTTTCTACGCGGTGTTTTTAAATTAACTATTAACCATATTTTCAAATATTTTAATTTAAAGAGCTACGTTAAAGAATGTTGAATCCTCGGACGAGTTTTAAAAATAGTGTTGATAATGAAGGATACAAGAATGTATCCAAGTTTTGATACTTTGTCGATAATGAAGTGTATAAGAATAGAGATTAGTTTTATTACTAGAGTCAATAATGAATGGTACAAGAAAATACATTAGTTTTATTTCTGGTGTCCATAATGAAGAGTACAAGAATATGGATTTGTTTTAATACTCGTGTCGATAATGAATGGTACGCGTATATACATAATGCATTTGAATTACTTTAATAGGCAAAATTCACTTTTGATCAATGTATTGGAAAAATTGGACTACATCATGAAAGATTTTGCATGCGTCTAGATGTGAACTTCGGTCTCCGCGAGACATCAGACAGCAAGTAGATTTTGAGTAGGACTATAAAGGTTAGAAATTGTTAAACTCAGATATTAAAAATACAAAGGACCATTCATAATTACACTGCATCAATGAATTAATGTGTAGAAAAACTTATGGTCATTAATACAGACGCTATATTCATCAACAAATACTACTGAAAACAATTGCTAAAGTTACACAGAACATCCTAATTCACGGCATACTCACCAAATATCTAATGCTATAAAACTATATTAACGAAATTATTTCGTTATTTTAGCTAGTTAATATTTGAGGTATTGTAAGCATGCATTCCACTTCAAGAAAGAAAAGAATGGATACTCAGATTCGTGATTTTCATTAACAGCCAAAGTAAGCGTTGATTGTGTGATGATGCATTTACTATCTTGAAACTTTAATAATATTGCTTACATTTTAATTTGACATTAAATTATGGGAAAGAAAGCTGTATGAGATTTCTGATCAGCTCCCTAGAGTAATATATATCTGTTTGTCTGTCTAGGCGGTTATCTCGTTCGCCTTGCCTAGGGCCGGGCATGATATCATTGACAGTGGGGCTAAAGTATTAAATCAAATAAATTTGTTAGAGGGGCGTAATTAAAGTAGTAAGCCACATAACACTGATAGCTGGCCTAAAGTATTATACCACATATCATTGAAAGAGGGGCCAATTAAAGTAGTAAGCCACATAACACTGATAGCTGGCCTAAAGTATTATACCGCATACCATTGCAAGAGGGGCCAATTAAAGTAGTAAGCCACATAACACTGATAGCTGGCCTAAAGTATTATACCGCATATCATTGCAAGAGGGGCCAATTAAAGTAGTAAGCCACATAACACTGATAGCTGGCCTAAAGTATTATACCGCATATCATTGCAAGAGGGGCGTAATTAAAGTAGTAAGCCACATAACACTGATAGCTGGCCTAAAGTATTATACCGCATATCATTGCAAGATGGGCGTAATTAAAGTAGTAAGCCACATAACACTGATAGCGGGCCTAAAATATTATACCGCATATCATTGCAAGAGGGGCGTAATTAAAGTATTAAACCTAATAACATTGCTAGAGGGGCGCAATGCTGTCAACTCTAAAGGAGATTTGGCATTGCGATAACAGGGCTATACAGAGCGTTGATCTTAGCAAGGCTATCTTAGTTTCCCATGGTTTATCAGACAGTTCCAATGATGGTTTAGCAAATGTTCACGCAAATCTTGTAATATAGTTTGAATTAAAAGTGATGTGTATCGTGTATTCTTGTATTAAATTGTCTAGCTTCGATTGCTTTGGATTGACTGTTTGCCTCATTACAATTTCTGCATTTTCAAAATTTGAATTTTTGAATTTAAGACTTGTGCTTATGCGCCATCACTAACATTTGGATTGGTATATGCAATAAAAACTGCATTAATCACCATACTTTAGGATTACCGAAAATACCGGATGTGCACTAAACGAGCTTTCCAATTGAAAAATATCAAATATTTGCCAGATAAAACATGTAAATACAATATTCCCCAATCACCGAGGAATATTAACTATAAGAGTGGTTCCTCCCAAAACATCAATCACCATAATGTGTACTTCTGGAAAGGCAATTAAAACATTTCGCAGCAGTTTGTCATCTGACACTTTTCCAAACCGCACATTTGCTTCATTTTGGTCACCATCGGAAGTTAATCTTAAACTGTGACAGAACTAAGCTGACTTTACAGGAAAATGCTTGATATATGGAGGAATTTTGAACCAAAATATAAGACCATTATGTTCTGTATGAAATAAACGTTATATATAGGAAGTAAACGTTTTATCTCGATACTTTAGTATAACCGATTTATTTATCATTAAATTCTTGTGGGTTTTTTGTTTGTTGGTTTGGGTTTTTGTGGGTTTTTTTTTTTTTTTTTTTTTTAGAATTGTACAAGTTTAATTTATGTAGCAGTTAGCTGTTCACCTTTTAACAGATTACATTCCTTCTATAGATATTTTTCTTTCTGTTCTGTTCGACTAAATGTACATTATACTTTTTGGTCAGGATTAAAAAGAAACAAAATTTGTCCATTGCTTGCATTTTATATTTAATGGTGGAAAGGAAATAGGACATCTCGCAAAAAATTTATTTAATAATAACTTTGTTGATCTTAATGGTGCAACTGTAATTTTAAATACTATATACACAGAGATTAAAAAAAAACAAAATCATAAACAAAAACTCATATAACAACTAAATGACTGTTTGTAGATGTCTTCCCACTGATCGCAGTATTGCAGGGTACAGGGGCAACAGTGTTGCTGGTAACATGGATAGCAGGGTTCAGGGGCAACAGTGTTGCTGGTAACATGGATAGCAGGGTACAGGGGCAACAATGTTGCTGGTAACATGGATAGCAGTATTTCTGGAGACATGGGCAATTCAGAACGTTTTAATATCAAGCTAAGGAAACAAAAAATAAATATAGTTGTAAAGTAATCAATTCAAACTTTGACAAGGACATATAAACATTAACTCAGTCATGGCTATTTTTAAGTTCTACATTACGTGTTTGCATGACATTCAAAATGTTATAAATTACTCGAGCTAGACCAAGGTACCTAAAACCAAACGAATCATTCATGACCCATTGCTTTGCTTATCAACCGATTTTCAGTTGTTTTGTTTGTTTAATTTTTCTTTTGTTTTTTTTTTTTTGTTTTGTTTGTTTTGTTTTTCAGTTGTTTTTCTTATATATCTTTTCGTACTTTTCAATGTACTGCTGTGTGGTCTTTCTCAGTGAGTCGGTAATATGTATCGCATGCTATGTGTGTAAATATAGAACGCTAAAAGTATTCCTCAGCTATTCGTTTTATTTACCTTTAATAAAATGTGACACCTATTTCTTATTTCTTTCTTTTTAAATTTTATGATAGTGGTTGGTAAATTTCATATTGCCTCATTTACATAATATTGAGAAAGGAATTCGTCAGCCTGTCACAATCGCACTTGTAACAAATTGACTCCGTGTAAAACAAATATTTATATTCATTCCTTTACCAAATTGGCATTTACACCACATCCTAGCACCTCATTTACATTTGATAGTGTGACGCTAAAGGATAACCCCATGACATTAACTTTCATTTTGATTTGACGTTTGTCTCTCTCGAAGGAAGGGTGGTTTTACATGGTCCACTTTATGCAACTAGTGACGTCTTTAAACAAAGTAAAAACAAGTACTATATTTTATAAATTCCAAATGTACATTGAATTGAGGTTATTTGCATCAATATTGAATAAAGATTTCAAAAGACTTCAGGAATCGGTCATACGATTGCGTGTAATTTATATATCCTTGTGGTTTTAGGTTTACCGGTTCTATTGGCATAACACAAATCTTAGTACTAATGCTATTTTTAAATTAGGAAAAAAGGAAAACAAATACTATTCTCTTGTGAGTTGCAGCCCATCAAGTGTGAATAAGGGAACCATTTATTTTTTTTAGATACAAAATTAAGGGTTTAAGCAGCTAAAGCAAAATAGTCAAATAAAAATGTTCATTCGCCCTTTGAAAGACCAAACAATTTTTAAATTTCTCTTGATGTGACGGTCAAATAATAAATTGCGCATTGAGTCTCAGAGTAACAGAAGAATCTGCCTAACTTGGACCGGCTGGCTCATCGAAAGAAACCGTTTCAAAATAAGTGTTTACATGATTAAACTGTAAAGTTCAACTAGGGAATCATTTTAAGGTTCGAAATTGTAAACAATTATGTTGTTGTTGTTGTTGTTGTTGGACTTAACGCCATTTTTCAGCACACGATAGGCTATTCATGGCGGCCAGTATTAATGGTGGAGGAAGAAACCGGGAAATCACCGGAAAGAACCACCGACCCACTAGAAGCTACTGGCAAGCTTTCTCACATATCCACATTCGCAGAATCCTAGACTCGAACTCACGCAGACAGAGGTGAGATGGCAGTGATCCGTAACGGACAACGCTTTAGACCACTCGGCCACTCGGGGCCCCTTGCAAACAATTAAACGAAACATTCGACCACGTGATTTCCGTGGAAGAGAATGCATGTTGTTCAAACTGTTAATGTTGTCAGCATCTTACATGTTACGTTTGTGAACAGAACGAACAAATCAAAATTGTAATTGTGGAAATTTTATTTTGAAGTTTGTATTAAGTGTGTTATCGTCTATTTAAAAAACCGCAGTGAAATATTATTAGTACTGCTAACAATAGATACGTCTTTCTTCAATTATCTGTAGCATTTGGAATTATATAGTACATGCATGCCATTGTAAACAGCTCCTTCAATACCAGGTTAATTGACACAAATCCGTTTGGTTTGTATGCCTTTGGAAAGGACCTGACTAGGAACAGTATATTGTGGTATTACGAACAACGGAGAATGACAATAAGAAATCACGGACAAATAACGAAGAAAAGTATAGAAGCAAATTAATTACTTTTGAGAGAAAGCTTGTTTTTCTAATCTTACTTTTTCTTCTTTTGTTACATTATTCTGGGCTTGAATAGAAGGGACGTCTATGAAAAGAAACTGATAGGACTATGTTAATGCATTAGGTACTCTACATTCTTACACGGAACAGTTTTGCTTGTACAGTTAAATATCAATAATCCATTTTTATTTAATGAAATAATGTTTCTCCACAGACGCACAATTAAACCAAAAATACAGATACCTCTACATTTAATAAACAAATATGTATCCATATATCAGCACATGTATAATCTGGTGTCTCCAGAAAAATACAAAATTTCTTAACTTTGCGAATGCTTCTTGTATTTTTCCACGCGATTATATTACACCTTCATGACTGTATGCTCTTACTTGAAATCAACATTATCACTTATCACTTTGTCCACAATATACATGCGTTGCCTACTTCGTTTCACCCAAGTGTTTTGATCATCTGTGTGATAATGTAATGTTATCAACGAAAACCTAATTATACAAGTACCTTTAAATCGCTTGTTAGTTTTAAAACCATTCAACGTTACTCAAACACACTTAGTTTAAATACGCCCATATAATTAGCATATTATTTTTGAAATTTGTTTTCTAAATATTCGTGAAATTAGATCGAGCAAAGATGCATCAATAATTCAATTAGAATAATTGGTTGAAATTCCAGTGAAACTGCAACTGTTTCAGTTTAGTTTACAATCTTTCAAATGAATACTATCAGGGAAAACTGTTATGCTAAAGCAACTATGTACAGATAAGTTGGCTTCAAAGGACTGCCAATTATGTTTTCTTTATCATTATTTCTTTATCATTCATTTAGTGAGAAAGAAATCCTTTATGACAATTTAACCACTTTGACCTCGTTTCATCCCCAAAATCAGTAGACTCAACTACTTGCCAAAATTAGGCTCTAATAGAACTTGGTCTGAGTAAGATCGTTCAGTTCAAGTTCGTCGCTTCACGCCTTCAGCGTGGAATGGGAATGTTTGCATTCTGTAATTTGTAAAATCTTCAGAAAACTTTCATATCTGTGTTTGTAAACTTTTCTCTGTCGATATAAATTATCGACCTGTTTAGCCTGTAACTATTGCTCAGAATAAATAATCACATGTTTACACAGTCGGCCCCTAGATAATGCCGTGCCTATGATCTAACATGACCAAACTGTAGGACACAACTATCTTATTTAAGATGAAAATCTTCGCACTCATTCAGTAGTGTACAAAACAAAAATGTTTATGATTGTCGCAGCATTAGTCAGTCTAAGTCTTGTACGAAAACAATTTTTAATTGACATACACTGTTGTACGGCAATGTTTACTCAATTGGCATACAAGGTTCTACGGCAAATTTTACTTAATTGGCATACAAGGTCTGCGTTCTCATTACCTAGATACAGATTGAAACGTTCATCTGAACCATTAATCATAAGAAAATACTGTTTTGCAATAAATATATATTAGTATCAAGGAGCAATCGACATATGGTAGTATCAAGGAGCAATCGACATATGGTAGTATCAAGGAGCAATCGACATATGGTAGTATCAAGGAGCAATCGACATATGGTAGTATCAAGGAGCAATATACATATAGTTGTATCAAGGAGCAATATACATATGATTGTATCAAGAAACAATATACATATGGTTATAACAACGAGCAATATACATATGGTTGTATTAACGAGCAATATAAATATAGTTGTATCAAGGCGCAATAAACATATAAATGTATCAAGGAGCAATATACATATGGTTGTATGAAGGAGCAATATCCATATAGTAGCATCAATGAACAATAGACATATAGTAGTATTAAGGAGCAATATACATATAGTTGTATCAAGGCGCAATAGACATATAGTTGTATCAAGGCGCAATAGACATATAGATGTATCAAGGAGCAATATACATATAGTTGTATCAAGGAGCAATAGACATACAGTTGTATCAAGGAGCAATATACATATAGTTGTATTTCATATTTTGGTATGTGATCAACAGCAATTTATGATCTTGAATGCTTAGAAGCACTTTTCAATCACAGAGACTGATGTTACATATCACACGTATATGTTGCTTTATAAATACATGGAAAAACGAAATCAGCAAAAGGGTTTTCTTGTTCTACAAAACAGCTTAGACACTGTTCAGCATCGATTGATGAGTATAAAGTATTAACCAAACTTAGCCACCTTGCATACTTATATTTTAATTCTTGGGTGGTATATTTTGCCAAATGTATGTTTAAGGTAGCTATTAGTTCTAATATTTCCCAAAGAACCTGAAAGATTTTGTTCTTATTATTTTGTACATACCTTTAAATTAATAATTGATACATTTTGGGAATTTCGGGTTCTAAATCACAAAGAACCCAAAACTAAAACTAATCAGCTCACCTAAGGCAATTTATTTATTTACAAAATGATAAAAAGCACGAAAGCAGTCTGTAACTAGGATAGCAAGGTCACAATGTCAATCGTATCGATGTCCCCTCCTAGCCAAACATATGCTCTAACATTTTCCTTGTCCATTATGTGTGAACTATGCAGATAGTATTCTTTATGGTCAAAATAACAACCAATAAATGTGAGTTCGCCATTTAATATTTATCATCATTAAATAGATAAATTGACGAATATCGGTTTTCTTCTAAAAATTATCTGGTCGCTGGTGGCAATGGATTAACGGCGCTCGTTTACATTTGACTTCGTAAAGATTGGGTTTTATTCCCCAATCGTTCAATGCGTTTGATTTAATATATAACTTACCTCTGCAATTTGCAAACAAGATATCCAACAACGAGCAGGTACGTCCTTTTGCTGAGTATGCCTCCTGTTCTTGCAATCAAACTGTTCTTCGTTTAAAGTGGCTTTTGTTTGTTTCTTGCTTAAATATTAGTAAACACATTACATTATAATGCATACCTAGAAGAATATGAAGAGTTAACAAGTCACATACTATGTACTCTGGAATATATCATAACCGCATACATTATTTGGCCATAATGTATATGACTTTGATCTAAACAGCGTACAGTACTCACAAAATGCCTCAATTTTAGTACATACTAAAACTCAGCTTTTAGATACATTCATCAACACATATTTTGCCTATGACACGTTTTAAAATTCAGATGTGTTCAGTTAGATACTGTATTTTAATGCGTAAAGTTGAATTTTAAGGTTGGGATATGTTCATTTGGAGATCTACTTTTAATTTTTGAAGTTATTCATGACAATTAAAGAGTTTGATGTCGTCTGAAGTAACACAAATTGAGCAGATATAAAGCAATATGAAACATAAATGGTGTGAAAATGTGGCCAGGAAAAGATAAAACAAATAAACAAAAAATGTGCAGATACGAAGCAACGTGAAACATAAATGGTACAAACTTTGCTTGTGACAAAAAGCAGTGTAGCCAGACCTACCTGAAGAAGTAATGTCTTTGTCCGCTCCCATAACAAATTATATGTAACGGGGTTGCTCATCATCATCTAAATGAATTAAAACAGATAAAGTTGGCATACCTCGTACATTTTATGTAACAACCGTCACTAATACCTACCTAGGTAGATATCGACCAAGATGAAAGTTATTTTTTAGTGTCTTGTGTAGGTTGATTGCATGACTAAGTAAAATTCTTTGGTAGGGCGTCGAACATGGCAAAGCATGCAAAACTATTTGGATACATACAGAAACAACGTACTTGGTTCAACAAGGCGGGGACTATGTTCATCTGTGTGAAGTCATTCGGTACCTAACTTTTATCAATTCCATTGTATTGATTATCGTCTCATTAAGGAGTTTATTCATAAATCAACAAAAGTTCCTTTAAAATAGAACCCTAATCAAAGACCATACATACTTTTGTTACATTTATCAAAATGTTTGCTGAATATTTTATGCTCGTTAATTTTGTACCATAAATCTTACTTTCAAAATAATTCAGTCAATCAAAGGTTTTCATAGAGTAAACAGATTGAATGATTCATATTCATGAAAAGTGTTTATAGATTACACTAATGGAATACTTTATGTCCATGCAAAGTGTTCATAGAATAGAGAGCAAATGTTTCGACGCCTTAAATGCGACATTAAGCCCTTTCTCAAGCACTCTGAAAATCATCAGTTATTCCTCGACCTTGTTATTTTCCTTGGAATAGATTAATAGATTTATACAATATCATTTGTTAAATTAAAATGTTACTGAACCTTGTAACAGTTGCTTCTATATTAAAGATGAAAAGCAGAAAACATTAATTTTAACGATGTTGATGGTAACAATATTGTGGTAGATGTTGACGATTATCACCTAGCTTCTGATTAACAAAGATGATATCACTTGGACTTAGTTATACAAGTTATACTAGTTGCATTTAGTACGTTATTTTACCAAACAAGATTTGTGTGTCTGGTATTGCTCAAATGGCTTGCATATCATTGCATACGCATTCCAGAACTATTAATCCCGAATTCTATTTTTCTAATGCAAAAAGATTTCCCTGAGAAAAGTAAACAATTATGCAGATTTTGTGGAAAAAAGGCATCTAAGACTCACGTAACTAGTCGTAAAAGAGAAAATAATAGCGATAATGCACAAGCTGTTCGTCATTAATATTAAGGATCGTGTTGAACATGAGATTCTATATACCATATCACATAAGATTGTAATTATCATATCACAGATAATTTTATATATCATATCACATGAGATTCTAGATATCATACCATATAAGATTCTATATATCGTATCACATAAGATGCTATATATCATATCACATAAGATGCTATATATCATATCACATACGATTATATATATATATATATATATATATATATATATATATATAAATATATATATATATATATATATATATATATATATATATATATATATATATATATATATATATATATATATATCACATATGCTTCTATGTCATATCACATGAGATTCTAGATATCATATTACATAAGATGCACGATATCATATCAAATAAAATTTTATATATTATATCACATAAAATTATATATATCATATCACATGATTCTATATATCATATCACATAAAATTCTTTATATCCTATCATGTAAGATTCTAGATATTATATGGCATCATACTGCAGGTATCATATCAAATAGGATTCTAGATATTTTAATACCTAATATTCAAGATATGCTATGACGTAAGATTCCAGATAACATCATAAAATATTATATATATATATATATATATATATATATATATATATATATATATATATATATATATATATATATATATATAACATTAGATTCCGTATATCATATCACGTAAAATTGTATATATCATATCACATAAAACTCTAGATAACATATCACATAAGATTCCAGATAATATATCACGCAAGATTCTAGTTATCATACCACATTAGATTCTAGATGGCATTATCATATAAGATTATAGATATTATATTGCACAACTTTAAACTGGTATTGGTAAAATATTTTAGGATCAATATCGTTCTCACTTCCTAAATGATTTTAAAGACGCAGTTGCGTTTTTCAGACTAACAAACCAACAAAGCGAAAATGCCCAGTTAGAAGTCTAACAGGCACTCGTAGTTGCCTGTTTTGGATTTATAGACCAATACAGTGAAAATGCCCAGTTAGAAGTATTACAAGCAGACGCAGTTGCCTATAAAAAAAAACTTGTAGACCAAGAAACTGAAAATGCCCAGTTTGAAGTATTACATACTGTGTAATGTATTGAAGATTATTTGAAGATAAATACCTCCATTTTCAAGTCTTTGAAACTAAGCTTGTTTTCAAACACGTGTTTTATCTTCAAGTGGTGCGCTCAGTGGTATGATTCGTATTTTTTTCTTAATCCTAACGTGTAAGCAAATTGGCGCCCTTAAACACGTGGTTACCGCTCAACATGCGTTTTAAAGTCCCCCACCCTTCTCTCAAACACATTTTACATGAACCCACGTAATAATTAATTGCACATACCTGGAGCCCAATTAGTTGCCAATCAATAGAATGAGGTTTAACCTACCTCTTTTGCAATGCCGTAATCTATGATTCACCTATGCCCTTCTTCGAGAAAAAAATCTAAAACAGGACAGATTTCACATTCATGAAGATGAAAAGTCACGATGCCGCGAAACGCGTTATCAGGTCCGGAATTCTAGTGGGTTGTAGTTTCTGTCTGCAAGTTGTACAACAAAGATACACGTTTTTTAAATATTCGGGAAAGTCCCTCTAATATTTTATATACGTACTTCGCGTGTAAAATTGAGTGAATTATGATATAGCTATCTTTTTTAAATATCCAAAGCATAAATGAAAATGATAAATTATTACTTGTCCGAACATACAGCGACAATTACAAATTTCCGAATACAACACAATTATAGGTACTAACGTTATGCATAATTTGATAAGTACCTTAAAAGTACTGATACCATTTACTAAATTACGTCTATACACATGCTTATGACATGTTCGTAAGATAGTGAAACTGTCTACGTATTCCATGTAGTATGTATTGTGAAGCAAGCTTTAATTTTTATTCCTATGTTTATTGCTAACATTTCTTTTACCAATCTTTGAAATTCATCAACAATAAAGGTTTAAGTACTGGACAGGATTTTATTTCCACCGTAATCAGTCATAAGGCATGGTTAAAATCAATAGACATTTGATGGATTCTGTGAAATTTTGGAATCAGATTTAATGGTTCCATAAATAGGTCTATTAGATCAGTTATATTTAAATTAGGAATTTAACGTCAGTGTGAATCTTTACAAGTCAAATGATTTAATGGACCCACCTTAACCTCTTAATGTCAACAGTACCTCATTGAGGTATTTTGTCCTCTAAATAAAGGATGATCTGTATTTTTTCTCATTATATATTTAATTTAATAATGTTCCGTACCACGTGTTGCTTCTATACCACTAATGCAAGGAAAAGAAGCAATTACGTTTTAATCATCGAAAATATTAACTTTTCACTTGGTGAAAGTCACATCTCAACTGAGAACATTTTGAACTGAAAACTTCTTCGTTTTCAAATATTTGTTTCAAAAATCTGTTCCTCAGTAGTTACACAAAGATGCTTTAAACAGCTTAAATTATACCATAACAATCAAGGGCCAGATTTCATCTTATCGCGTACTGACCAACTCACGTCTAATACAGTTATATATAATCGCCTTGCAACTCTATTTGCACATAATGGATAAAAGCTGGGTGTATATAATTTACTTATATTATGAAAATTAAATAATCTGATGTAAGAGTTTCATTATCTGAGACGGGATTAGAATGTTTCCAAATTTTTTTGCCACGAAGACACGTCCTACACATTTGTTTATGATCAGCTTGATCATTCAGATGTCTGTGTGTGTGTATGTGTGTACTTGAGGTCACGTTCTGTTGATTACATTTCTGTATTTGAACTCACATTTTGTTATCACATCTGTGCATCCGAGCTCATATTATATTGAATCCATTTGTGTACTTGAGTTCAAATTTGACTATATATGTGTATCTGAGCTCTCGTTTTTGTAATTACGTTTCTGCATCTGAGCTCGCATATTTTAGCTCAAAATTTGTTGATTACATTTGTATATCTGAGCTCATTTTCTATTGAATTCATTTGTTTACTTTAGTTCAAACTTGACAACATGTGTGTATTTGATCTCACATTTTGATGATTAGGCTTTCTTATTTGTGCTAAAATTATGTTGCTTACATCTGTATACATAGATTCACATTATGTTGATTACATCTGTGTACATAGATTCATATTATGTTGATTACATCTGTGTATATAGATTCACATTATGTTGATTACATCTGTGTACATAGATTCACATTATGTTGATTACATCTGTGTACATAGATTCACATTATGTTGATTACATCTGTGTACATAGATTCACATTATGTTGATTACATCTGTGTACATAGATTCACATTATGTTGATTACATCTGTGTACATAGATTCACATTATGTTGATTACATCTGTGTACATAGATTTAGATTATGTTGATTACATCTGTGTACATTGATTCACATTATGTTGATTACATCTGTGCACATAGATTCACATTTTGTTGATTACATCTGTGTACATAGATTCACATTATGTTGTTTACATCTGTGAACACGAATTCACATTCTGTGGATTACATTATATGAGGTCAAATTCTGTCTATTACATATCTGTACTTGAGATTAAATTCTGCTTATTATATGTGTTTACTTATGTCGCATTCTGTTGATTACATCTGTGTACATGAGATCACATTCTGTTGATTACATCTTTGTACATGAGATCACATTCTGTTGATTATATCTGTATACATGAGGTCATCTTCTGTTGATTGCATATGTGTAAATGAGGTCACATTCAGTTGGTTACATATGTGTACTGGAGGTCATATTCTATTGATTACATCTATGTACATGAGGTTATGTTCTGTTTATTACATCTGTGTGTATCCAATTGGACTTCCTGTCGATTACATTTACGATGCAAGTGGAAATAAATTGTGCATACAGACTGAATGACTAAAGTGCATATCAGTGTTAAGGGCAGAAACTAGTGATATTGATGTTCATGTCGTGTATCACAAATACTAGGCTAGATTTACTAACTTGTTTATCCAAACATCAAAACATTGTTATGACATTAGTACTTCAAAAACCTGTATTGCTATTAGTAAATCAAACCAACATAATTATATTAGTACATCAAAACACAGTAATAATATTTGCACAACAAAACACTGTATTGATGTTCGTATATAAAAAAACTGTATTGATATTAGTATAACAAAACACCGTATTGATATTTCTACATCAAAACACTATTTATATTAGTACATCAAAATACCGCATTGATATTAGTATCTCAAAACACTATCGATATTAGTATATCAAAACAAGCTATTGCCATCAGCACATCAAAACTTTATATTGATATTAAAAACACTGTATTAATATTAGTACATCAAAACATTTGATGTTTTTGTACTCCATTTTAAAACTTCATCGGGATTTGAACCATGGTTCAGTAGGAACATTTAGTGATAGGACTTATATTAATTAATTTTTTAAATTATATGCACAAAGAGTAAGTCCCTTTTATATATTACCTTGTCGTCCGTGGAAATAAATTATTTTGTTAAATTTTACAAAGTATGTTGATGTCAATCTTTTCTTTGTAACTTATGAACGAGGCTAAACAAGTAAAAAGAAAATTGGGCTTCCAGAATACTTACATCCCATGTATATATTTCACAATCTGTTTAAAATAATTAGTGAAAACAACAGGCTTTTCATAATGTCATCAAAAGTGGAAATGTTTCTTTCTAATCCTACTCAGGAGCAGCTGGATAATTTGAAAAAGATGAATTGCTTGAAGGTGCCAAAGATGTATACTTTCTGAGGCAAAATCTTCCTAAACGAAGAAAGAAATTAAACACATTTTGATTCAGTATTTAGTAAAAAATAATGTTTTCGATAAAAGTGTTTTGGGATCGAGCAGTACGTTTGTATAAGATTCTGACATAAAGTAAATGAATTGAAATATAAATACATTATGTAATTAGAGTTAACAAAGCTGTAACTTCAGAAAGATAAAGAAGAGAAACAAATGCAGTTGCAAATAGAACAAACACATTTACAGAAATAAGAGAAAGATATGCAGTTACAATTTGCGAAACTAAAAAGAGAGAGAGAGAGAGAGAGAGAGGGGGGGGAGGGAGGGAGGGAGAAACACAAATTAAGTTACCAATAGAAAAGAGAGACAGAGAGAGAGAGGAAAGGGAGACAGATTAACAAATACAGTTACAATATGAAGAGAGAGAGAGAGAGAGAGAGAGAGAGAGAGAGAGAGAGAGAGAGAGAGAGAGAGACGCAAATACAAAAAGAGAAGGATGAAAGGGAATTTTAAAATTAAGTTAAAAGAAATAGAGTTCTGAAATGACAAGCACATTCACACTCCACATGCAAATTGAAGTGTTTATATTACAAATAATATTAGGTTAGTGCACCTTTTCAGCAACCAATTCCTGCCTTTGACGAGCCATTTAGCAGACTAATGGTAGATTGTGTTGGTCCCTTACCTAAGATCAAGTCAGGCAACCAATGCTTGTTGACCACTATGTGTGCGTCAACAAGGTTCTCTTTGGCAATTTTGGAGAAATATGAAAACTGAGAGAGAGAGAGAGAGAGAGAGAGAGAGAGAGAGAGAGAGAGAGAGAGAGAGAGAGAGAGAGAGAGAGAGAGAGAGAGAGAGAGAGAGAGAGAGAGGTAAAGTGTACAAATAATTTAGTTGAGCTGTCCCGCCAACTGAGGAAGAAAGTGAAGAAATTCAGTCGGACTGATTTTTGGAGCAACATATCTTCAGAGTTTGGAAATTAGAAAATATCTGGACCATATGCACTTTCCTGTGTATATAAATAATGTTTCATGTACACTTTGTATATTTCAGAAGAATTCTTAATTATGTTTGTTTCAACTCATGTATAAATAACATATTGTAAAATAAAGCTTTATTCTTTCTTTTTCTTTATGGGTGGAAGTGTTACGTATATGTAATTTAATTGTATGTTATGGTTGAAGTTTTTTTTCCATTGCATGCCATTATATTGATAACTGAATTCACTGGATTTGACAATTTTTTCAGAAAATCCAGTTTACTTCTAGTAAACAAGTGATGCTACATTGTATAATTGGCTGACCTATTTCCAGACCTTGGTTTGGAATTCGTAAACACACAGTAAAATCAATGGTCGTTATCAAGGCCATTCTTGGTTTGCGTCAGCTCTGTTGTAAACAACGCTTTTTTATTTTTTCATTATTGAATTTCGTTCAGTACCATTGAACTTGTAAATAGCCTAAATGCTATTTGACATATTACTTAACTGCGTTCTTTGAATTAAGTGACCACGTGACCACTTCACGTGATCTAAAAGGTGATCTAAATGCTAACGTTTTTAGTGTTTTGAAGCAGTCGTATTTCAATCCTTTTGGAGCTCAAATGTATTTTGTGATGTGACCGGAAGAGTTGAAATTTTTGTTTTAAATAATTTAATTTTCCTGGAAATATAGTGCTCTTCATCAAATTCTTGAACAAAGACATTTATTGGAAATTATTTGGAATTTTAACAGGAATATTATTCTTGATTCATAAAATTCAAGTGTTAAGACATCAATACTGTATTCATCTCACGCCATCGTCCTCCATATTGGATCTTCATCGGGTTTCGAACCTTGGTTAAATTACAATATTTTAGTGATGGGACTTAAATTATTTATTCCAGAATTCATTTTTGAATTATATTCACAAACAGTAAGTCCTTTTATACATTTTTACCTTGCTTTCTAGGGAAATATATTGTTTTGTTAAATTTTAAAAAGTTTTTTGGCTTCACTCTTTTCTTTGTTACTTTTGAACGAGCCTAAACACGTTAAAATATACATACATACATACATACATACATACATACATACATACATACATACATACATACATACATACATACATACATACATACATACATACATACATACATACATACATACATACATACATACATACATACATACATATATACATACATGCAAACTTACATATATGCTTGCAAACATACCGATGAATTACATTCGAATCCTTTATGCAATGCGTTGAAAACAGAGAACATAAAATTTTATTTTCTTTCGTTTAATCTACAATAGCTTCGTTTTAAAGCCTACTGTTATTGTATTGTTTAAAAGTATTTGAAATTTTCATGCACTTAGGTATTTTTAAAAGTTTATGCAACGAAACGGTTTGTGAAAATATACTCTCTCATTTTCATCTTTTGCATTTCCGCAGACTTTTTGACACTTTACTATCACTCGTCAGGTTAATAGTGCACCTGTAATTAATCCTTTTATTAAATATTCCAGTTCAGGCCTTATATGATCATTTATGATCAGGATTGTAGACGTTTCCTTTGGTGTTGAGGAAACTGAACCCATCTCTTATCGTTGGATCTAAACAAGAAGTCATAGAAAGTGAGCGTTTTTACGAAAAGAACATATAAGGTATTCACAACTGACCATTTTAGCGCAAATGGCGTTAGGTGAGCACTACAAGAGGTCCCTTTAAAGTGGGTGCTGAAATCATTATTGTTTGCTAGTTTTTATCAATAGCTGACATTAATCAGAAAGTGAAAGAGACGGACTTCCATCATAAGATTTTCGTATATAGAAAGAGATTAGGCTCACACATTACCCATGATGTGTTCATTGTGCATTTATTGGCTTTATCTCTACAAACTACAACTATATGTAAATCTGGTATAATAAATTCGGAATTTGAAAGTTAACGTGTTCCACTTTGATTAAAGTTTAGTGTCGACAAGGTCAACATATTTCAAACTTTGTATTACAGTAAAAAAGGTTATGTTTCACTCTGTATAAATTTGTACATGTATATAACATCATTCTTTCGTGGCTCAATTCGTGCCAAATTCCTTGATGTAATATATATATATATATATATATATATATATATATATATATATATATATATATATATATATATATATATATATATATATATATTGTATTTATATATTACTGTATTATATATTGTATATTATATAGATATATAGATTTATATATAGATATATTTATTGATAGATATATATCTATATATATATAGATATATGGAAGGAAACTATTATCTGCAAGGTGGTAACAATTCTATAATCTTAATATACTCTTAATACCGTACAGCCAAGACCTCTAATAAGCTTAAGCATATCCTGCCACAACAAGCCATGCTTACGCATATCCTGCCACAACACGCCATGATTACGCATTTCCTGCCACAACACGCTATGCTTAAGCATATCCTGCCACAACACGCCATGATTACGCATTTCCTGCCACAACAAGCCATGATTGCGCATATCCTGCCACAACACGCCATGATTACGTAGATCCTGCAAATACACGCCATGCTTACGCATATCCTGCCACAATACGCTATGCTTACGCATTTCTTGCCACAACACGCCATGATCACGCATTTCCTGCCACAATACGCCATGATTATGCATATCCTGCCACAATACGCCATGCTTACGCATTTCCTGCCACAACACGCCATGCTTACGCATTTCCTGCCACAACACGCCATGATTGCGCATATCCTGCCACAACACGCCATGATTACGTAGATCCTGCAAATACACGCCATGCTTACGCATTTCTTGCCACAACACGCCATTCTTACGCATTTCCTGCCACAACACGCCATGATTATGCATATCTTGCCACAACACGCCATCCTTACGCATTTCCTGCCACAACACGCCATGATTGTGTATTTCCTCCCACAACACGCCATGATTACGTAGATCCTGCAAATACACGCAATGCTTACGCATTTCTTGCCACAACACGCCATGCTTACGCATTTCCTGCCACAACACGCCATGATTGCGCATATCCTGCCACAACAAGCCATGATTATGCTTATCTTGCCACAACACGCCATGACTACGCATTTCCTGCCACAACACGCCATGCTTAATACTTCGGTATAACTCTTGGTTGGAACTAGAACCTCGAATATAGAATCCATATATATTATTATTCGCCCCAAAATCTAAAAGCTAAAAAAAACTTTTTCTTAGAAGAAAATGTTGCACTGAACAAAAGCATAAAAACAATGAAAATGTAAAGATTAAAGGGATATTTTGAAACTAACATGTAAGAACAATTGGTGAAAAAATTATTATCATTTTCATGCACTTGTGTATTACTTTTAATTTTACTTTCATCTATGTGACACTTTAGTCTTAGTTGATCCTTCTGATGACATTGATTTAGAGCTTTTTTGGTATTGGTCACATTACATGGATAAAGGTTACGCGTCCCAATGTGTTTTCCTGCATGTTACTATATAATCTATCACGTTCACCATGTCGTTATGAATAAGATTTTAGTCATTTTAACAAATTGACTTGAAAATATTACATATATGTTCAGATAACATAACAAAGTAACATTATTTTAATTTTCAATTTCTCCCTTTTATGATAAAACATAACCGTAACAATTTCTTAGTAGATAGTTAGGTTGGTTTAGAAAATATGTTTCATCACACCTTTGATAGCAATTTCACTCCGCCATATTCTAGTTTCATAATTGGGAGGAACCAGTTTTGGGAGCTAGAGAGTGACATTTTTAAACCTTCATTGACAAATACAAATGTATCGATGTCCCCTATTGAAAACAATTGATATGAAAAGATCAATGTTTAAACGCTTGCTCTTGACCTGACCTCTGAAACCGCATTATCGATAGTGAAATAATGCCCGTAGGGGGATGGCTTTGAATTATATTCAAAGGTTAAGGCCAACCGATTTGAATCCCGGTTGATATAGTTTAATAAAACCATATGACTATAGATAGAGGGGTCTAAAAGAGATTAATCGTTTCGAAAGGATATTGAGAATCGCGTGAACTCTTTTATGATGACCCTTGATCTTAACAACGGTTATCTGTGTCACTAAGATGCTTATCAGTCAATACCATTACCGCATGTGAAAACAATTTGCACAAATCGAACGATACAGATCGTTCTTTCTTGCACACTGGTAATATATTAAAAAGTGTGGATTGGAGAGCAATGAACGGTTGCCTATCAAATGTAAAAACAGAAACAAGTGCAGATGATGAGGATATTCAAAACAAACTACCAGATATCGTATATTTTATAGCATGTAAGTTTCGAAAATTAAGGAAGATTCACTGTGTTATATTTGAAAATGTTTCACAAGATCCGATTTCTTAAACAAGTATAACAGTAATGCTATCAAATGAGGTTTGGCTATAGGATAATTTCTGCCCGAATCCGGATCATTATTTGGTGGCTAGGGGATAATTGCTGTCACCATCTGACTCATTATAAGGTGGTTCTAACGGGGATTTTAAATCATTAAAACCTCGTTAATGGATTTGGCGTTCGTTAACTAGGGAATGATCTACCACGGTGTTATTGCCCAGTGCGCACGGATAGATGGAACGTTAAAAGACAGCTGAGCAGGTGATTGAAAATAAATAAACAACTACGAGCCCCCTTTTCCAATAAATAAAACAAATTTAATCAATTATTATATAACCAATATTTCACTTTCAAGTAATACAACAGATTTCCTAAAACAAATGTAATGAATTTTACTTTCAGTTAACATGTGGCCAAAATTTCACGTTCAATCCAACTAATTTACATTGAAAGAACTTAGTCGCAGTGTTCAATTTACATCATTTATGAGAAGTGATTTCTTCTGTCTAATGCGTGTGCTTTGGTCCTCTTTCCAACTCTTGCTTAGTACGACCTCTCTTAAATGCGGATTTCTTCTTGACTCATCGGGTTTCTCTCTCTCTCTCTCTCTCTCTCTCTCTCTCTCTCTCTCTCTCTCTCTCTCTCTCTCTCTCTCTCTCTCTCTCTCTCTCTCTCTCTCTCTCTCTCTCTCTCTCTCTCTCTGAGTATGGAGCTGTTTTCTTAAATATGGGAGTATTACGAGAGCTAAAACATAGTTCAGCAATTTTTGGAGTAGAGATAATATAACTCTGAACGTTCATATTCAGATTGGCAATTCATACTGCACAAATTCTGACATAATGTGATCTTACAAATAAGTGTCTTTACAGTTTATGTGTGTCGGTTAGGTACCGTTTCATTAGTCAAATGACTTTAGCTTGAAGTTCATTGTATCCAGTGCGGACAGTTGATTATGAAATACCACGTACTTCCTCAGACAAATGCGGCCGTATATACCAGCATACATTACTACACGTCTTATTTACCTTTAGCTAGTCAATACTGTTCAATAAAATAAATGCTCAATTATTTAGGGCATAATATCCACTAAATCTAATTTAAAAAAAACCCCATAACCTGTAAAATCATTTATACATTGCGAAATCATATATAAATATACACGTGTCATTAGCTCACGATAACAACATCATCCTACATAGAGAATAAACTTTTGTAAACAAAAGATGTGACACATTTGTATATTAGGGCAAATTCCTAAATCCATGTGAAATACTGCATATTTGCATTGTTTGAGTTACAACACATATCCTTATGAAATACTGCATATTGATATTTGATCAAAATGCAAACCGTCAATTCTCTCAGTGAACTAATACTAACTAAATTAAGAATTAAATGGCATAATACTAAAATATACATAAAGCCCTACGAAATGAATACACGATGCATACGCTAATCATAAGCATATGAACATATTTGCAAAAAATCAAACAAATGAAACAGATTATTAAATGGAAACTAAAATTGCGTACCTTAATGCCGTTTCTTTCCACACAACCGTGTCCTTGCCTATAGCCTTTATTCCCTTTTAAGATAGCTATCTAACCTTTCTTCGTTAACGATGGAAACTCAATGCTATTGTTCCCACAGAGTCAATCTCACTTATCCAAAGCATGTTTCTCAACTAAAGAATTCTAAGCAATTCAGTCTAAATAAGTCTTGTTTCCCAAGTGTGCGCCCTTAATTTCCCTGACCAATCGGAAATAACTGTTCACAAAATTCTCTCCAAATAATCATGTCTTTAATCAAATTTTCACATCCTAAGAACCTGTTGCAATTAGCTTTCCTTTTGAAAAGTCAATTATTTGACGTGCACCCTTTTTGAACCGAAAACGTCGGAGTTGTAATGTACATATATCACTGTAACGTTAAAATAGTCAAGTCAATGCTAATGAAGCGTATAACCTTTTATGTTCCAGAGATGAAATAAGAAATAATCAGTGAACTTTCTCAGGATCTTTCTGATTTGACTATGTTAATTTAAATGTACTTTTTTATTCAACCTCATGTTTAAACACGTCTTCAAAATTCGCCACATCACAGTGATTATGGAATAATTTTTGCCACAATCCGGTGCCATGAGTGGTCGAGTGGTCACCGTTACGAATCACTGATAACTCACCTCTGTCTTCGTGGGTTCGAGTCTTGGGTTCGACCAATGTGGGTATGTGAGAAAGCTTGCCAGTAACTTCTCGTGGCTCTGTTATTCTTTCCTGGGTTTTTCCGGGTTCCTCCACCATTTATACTGACCGCCATGTATAGCCTGTCTTGTGGTGAATATGATGTAAAACCCTTCGACAACTGCCACAATTAAAATCATTATATGGTGGCTATATAATCCTTTCTGCCATAATTAAAACCATTATTTGGTGGTTTCTTCAACTAAGATCCATCTTTCGATAGAAAGTCTATTCTAAAACAGCTTTTTCACCCTGTATATGTTCTGTGCACCAAAGATCACGGGTTAATGCGTATCATTTTTGTTTTATTTTACCTTTTTTAGAAAGCATTATAAAAAACAGCTGTAACGTAATTGATTATTCATCTAAATTTGATCAAAAGAATATATTTCGGAAACCTTCCATTTCGCATCTTTATTTATTGTATCTTATCTGACTGACTCAACATTATTTATGTTTCGCTTTATATCAATTTTTTATCTCTTGGTTTAATTTTTATATATGGAGCATTTCTTTTTTTTTCTCGCTTGCTCCAATCTATTTGATCTTTTCCCTCAGAAATGAGGAAATGTTATACCGCAACTTATATATTTCAGACTCTGAAGGGAAATAATGTATTACTAATGGAGAAATGTTATTTTATTATTATCATATTTTCACGATGAAAGGAAATCAAGGTTCTAACAAAGCGATCCTGCTACACATAGTATGTGACTCTAATTTGTAATTGTTTTGCGCACAAAACTGCAGTTCACCGAGAAACACAATGATAATTAACACTAAATTGCCCCCATTCTTGTCTGACTTAACTATAGAACAACGAGGAATATAGACATGGCTGACAATAATTTGATAACGTCCTTCTTTCATAAAACTAAGGTACAATGAGAAATATTGAAATGGCTGACACTAATTTGCCGTGGCTCTTGTCCCACCAAACTACATAACAATGAGAAAAATAGAAATAGCTGACACTAATTTGTCCTGGCCCTTGTCCAACCAAACTACATAACAATGATAAAAATAGAAATAGTCGACACTAATTTGCCCTGGCCCTTGTCCCACCAAACTACATAACAATGAGAAAATATAAATAGCTGACACTAATTTGTCCTGGCCCTTGTTTAACCAACTACACAGCAATGAGAAAATAGAACTAGCTAACACTAATTTGCCCTTGCCTTTGTCCCACTAAACTACATAACAATGAAAAAATAGAAATAACTGACCACTAAAGCTGAAGTAAAATTAATAATGCAGACGAAACTGACACTAATATGCCTCTGTCGTTGACTCACTACACTACTTGTACAACGAGAAACAGGCATTGCTGACACTAATTCACCACTACTTTTGTCCAACTAAAATGCAGTATAATGATGAATTTAATCATAGCTTACACTAACTTGACCCCATCCTTGTCTTACTAAGCTACAGTACAAGGAGAAACATAGACATGGCTGACAATAATTTGATCCTGTCATTGTCCCACTAAACTACGGTTCTGTGAGGAACCAAGATATAGCTAACACTAATTTGCCCACGGCATGTCTCATTAAACTGTAGTACAGTGAGGAATATAGCATAATTAATTGTAATTTGCTCACGGAATGTCCCACTAAACTGTAGTAGAGTGAGGAATATAGCATAATTGATTCTAATTTGCCCACGGCATGTCTCACTAAACTGTAGTACAGTGAGGAATATAGCATAACTGATTCTAATTTGCCCACGGCATATCTCACTAAACTGTAGTACAGTGAGAAATATAGCATAACTGATTCTAATTTGCCCCAGCTTTTGTCCAACTAAAACACAGTATAATGAAGAACATATATACATAATTGACACTAATTCGCTCCCACCCTTGTGCCACTAATCTCTGGTACAATGACGAACATAGACAAAGTGGACACTTATTTGCCCTCGCCCTTGTCTCACTTAATTGAAGTGCAAGGAAGAACATAGTCATAATTGATACCGAATTGTCTACACCCTTGTTACACTACACTACAGTACAATGAGGAACATGGACATAGTTAACACTAATTGTGCACTCTTCCTTGCCCACTGAACTGAAACACAATGGGAAACATAAACATACTGTAACTGATATTATTTTTTTTCCCTCGCCCTTCTCGAAGTATACTACAGTACAGTGAGAAAAATATACATCACTGACACTGATTGGCCTCCACCCTTGTCCCATTTAGCTTCAGTATAATGAGAAACACAAACATAACGCATTATTGGCCTCCACCCTTGTCCCACTAAAATGCAATACAATTAGGAACGTACGAACATAATTGTAATGTTACAAGCATTCAAAATAGAAACGATTTTCAAGCAAAAATATTTCTTTTAAAGAATGTTAACTAGTGGCAACGTTGCGGATATATTTAAAACGATAACTTTAGTCTTTTTATTAAGTGTTTTATGACACTCATAATTTTCTGAATGACACTTATTACCTGGTCTATAGTTACGTAACTGATACTGATTTGTCCCTAGGTACCAAATATGTCTAGGTACCCAATAGACCATTTCATGGAGACTTCGGCGAACTTCGTAATTTGCTCGAAATTTTGATCACGTGGCGGATGGTCAACTGACCGCAGTATCCAATCGATAGCTGGTAGGCAAATAGTCTGGTCCCCTGATTAGTATGCTCCCTAGTATAGTATAGCGGAGTGCATCGCAGGGAGAATTCTAAGCAGGGGACCAGACTAGTGGTCAAAACAAGGCGGACGCATCAGCATAGAATGGAGACATCGGCAAACTTCGTAATTTGCTCGGAATTTTGATTACATGCCTGGCGATCAGATGACTGCAATATCCAATCGATAGCTGGTAGTCAAAACATGGCGGACGCGTCAGCATCAGCATCAATTGTTTCAACTACTTCAGCTTTGTTTATCGAGTTGGAAAATGCATTTTCAACGGCTATGATGCCACAGATTATGACTATATTTAATATTGGAACCATCCTGTCTTATTTTCTGGATACCAGGGCGGATTTTAAAAACATAAGAGAGTAGCTATGAGCTTTTTACATCTGGCCATGTGCATGTTTGTATGGAAACGGTGTCGATGTTAAAAATTTAATCCTGACAATCAAAGAGCAAGTTGTTCAAACTATTTATTTGTATCCGAAAGTTCACTAAAATGAGATGTGTTTAATATGAGTTTATCACATTTGTTTGTGAAAGTCTGTGGATTATTTACATTTAAACATAAATCATTAAATTAGATCCACTTGCTTACAGCGGCTCGTATCGTTTTAATGTAGCGTCATTTTGTGGTGTACATATGCCTACCAGCGTTTGATTGGCTGGAGTATAAAGGGACTCGGGTGTTTTCGGATAATCACTGAGCAACTCGGTTAAATCCGGTATGAAATGGGTTATTGTTCTTCGCAAATGTAGACCTCATTTATTGCAGTGCCGGAATAAACCCTGTGGCGGCCCCTAGGCAGTCGAAATCTCGCCTCTCGCCTCCCTGCAATTTATCTCCTAATAGGTCAAGATCAAATCAATTCAATATTATTTTGATCCGTTGTCGCGTTGCCCTTAAAAGGCGTGGGGCCCATAGGTCGGTGCTTGCTCTACCTATTTGGTAATTCATCCATTTGGTTTCTGTGCAAGACTAGCTGCCCAAAAAAATAATACAAATCTTGGTAAATTGACTTATTTTAAAGTTGCTTCAAAGATACTGCTCTAATAAAGTTATGTATTTTGCTCCAAATTAGTATATTTTATGTTTATTATGGAAATAGTCCTTACGTCACTTTCTTACCATTACCGCTTCTAGCTGCTCCAGCTTGCATACGTCTCATATTGAGTACGTCTCATCTCTCCTACTACAGAACGTGTTCATTATCTCCATGAGTTAAAATTACAGACAAACCCGGTATCAAACTCAGAACCTTTGAACTCTAGACTGTCGCTTGACCACTTGAACTGTCTGAGCCCACCCACCCAATCCTATTCTTAACACTTTCTCTTTATTTTTGAGACAAGTCTTATATCTCAAGATCCGACTTCCATTACACTCTATCCTCCCAAGTTGGTTGGAGATGTATATATGGAACGCGACACAAAATGCAACGTGGAAGAATAAATTAACGGCCAGATCAAGGCTCGAACTCTGGACCTATCTCACTGTCTGATTAACAAACTATTGTTTAATTTGTGTCCCACTCCTAAAGTGTCAGCTGATTCATTAAACGAGTTATCTGTTTTATGAATTTAATTTCTTTTATAAATCGCCAGCACCTTGACTTATTAATGATAGTCAATACTGCTCATACAGGTCGACAATGAAAATGCAAACCTGTCCCAAAATGGCTCATCTTACATTATTATATATGTTCTATTTCCCAACTATAGGATAGCGACCCATAAAACCCACGATGACACAAATATAGGTGCAAATTCACCAGTTCCAGCTTGACCTCTGATGAACACAAGCACCTGAGACGGTTAATATATGCTATGAGGGTTCAAATGGAAAACGTGTCTTTAACATGACCACTGATGGAGTTTAAATCTAAAATCGATTGATGATGGTGACTGCTGACAAAATGTGTGCTTCGAGGACATGTCTGATGTGCAAGACCATTAGGAAAACTTCCATTCTTTTCATTCCACATTCGGAAAGATAATTCGGAATGCACACTGACAATGTCCTAGGTGAAATTCAAAATTTTGGAATTTAAAACAAAACAAACCAGTCATGCTCTACAACGTTACTTAAGTCTAAAGTCAGAATTTAAAATACTGTATGTGGGAAGGAAGAAGCCGTAGGTGATGGCAGCAGGCGATATTAACTTAATAGTTGACTCCCTTTTTCAAACAAAAAAGACTGAAATGCTAATCTCTCGTATGCATGGCTATAATTGGCTTGAATGGTCCTGGAGACATGTTATATCCATGATTAGTTAACAAAATCTACGGCTGAAGACTCGGAAAGCTAATCAGCCTAGTGCTCTGCAAATTTATCAACTTATAGGGACAAACAATTTTATTTTACCAAACTCGCACCGAAACGTTGGTTTTTCTGTTGGTGCTTAAATTCAGAATCTTTCTTTTACACCACCAGGGTCGACCAGAAATATTGAAATTATTAAAATATATAAAACCTAGTACCGTGACAATTAGTTTTCTGACTTATGCAAGAATGCAATCATGTCAAACGCGTAACTATTTATGAAATAAATACCCCAGTATTTACCCTGTATCAAAATCTAATCCTTCCCACGACCTAACATCAAAAACATTTCTTTCTAATCTTGACACAACTATGCTTGTTATTTTATAGCGAGACTATTTTCTCACTTCAATATTTATATGCAAGCAAAATATACTCTTAAACTTCAAGTTATAAAACCTTTCGGTTGAACGTGCTAAATTTATGATTGTCACAGCAGGAGTTAATATGGGTGTCATTTACGCTAATATTTTAATCTCTCAGCACACAACGTCAAAAGTTAGGAATGATGAGATCGATAATTGAACTTATAGAGAACCGTCTGTGATATAAAAAGACTGTCTCATTCTGAAATATATAGTTTCTTCAAGTTATATAAGTCATGCTAACATAATGTCTTCCTAAGGACTATGATTTCGAACAATCGTGACCAACAAAATGTCACTTGTTTCAGAACTATTTATGCTCACATTATGGTTGACAACAAATTAAAAAAAAACTAATAAAAAAATAAATAAATAAAAGTGTGTGTGTGTGTGTGTGTTTGGTGTTTAAAGTAGCTTAAACATTTTTTTTCAGTCATATTACTCCGATGCCTGTAGTGATGTCTAGCACTAAAATATCATGCCGCTAACACGTAGGGTCATGTACCGTCCAGTCTTATTATCATGTCCAGATAGCGCAGGTAACGATAACCTCTTAAAGCTAAGCGCCAAGCGAGCAGTGCTAGCCCCAAGTTTACAAGTCTTTGGTACGGCTTTGTTGGGTTCCAGCTTGCGACCACCCGCATCTGAGGTGAACACTCTCACCGCCAAGCCACCGTAGCAATATAATAAATAAAATACATAAATAAATGATTACTTTAACTGACCGATGAGTCCTACATTAATATAAATGGCATGATCTTTGGTCTAATTATCCGATAAGACTTTTTTTGGTATTCGTGACTGACTGCCAGAAGCTATCTAAACAAGCATTAACTGTATCGTAGTAGTTGATACGCGTGATTTAAATGATTTGCGTGACTACATACAATGCATGGATCATGCATATCTAGTAAATGTGTATGTGTGTGTGTGTGTGTGTGTGTGTGTGTGTGTGTGATTTAGATTTATCAAGTAGCTTTGAAAAGTTTTCGATCATATTGATATGATGTCTGCAGTGTGGCAGTTTATAGTGATGTCTAGAACTAGGGCATCATGCCGCAGACATGTAGCATGATATCAAATTTGAATTCAACGTAATTGTTTGAGCAAGACTCTAGCCAGGATCAATTATAACAGGGTGCATTGTACCGGCCGAAAACTACTGTGTCAACAATAGTCGGAAATTCTAATCTGAATGTTGACTAAAATGTCAAAAAATACGTTAAAACCACACACAAACACACACACACACACACACAAACACACACGCACACACACTTTATACCATTCTGTACAAAAGGCAAGTTTTATTTTGTCTTCTTCTGAGATCCGAACCTAACAGTTCTAAAAGCAATAATCCTTATACCTTTTTAACCTAGCGTACTTTTATAATATAATAATAATAATAATAATAATAATAATAATAATAATAATAATAATAATAATAATAATAATAATAATAATAATAATATCATCGGCATAATTTTTAATGTCATTATTACCATTATTCCTTTTTACCAGCTTCATTTCTATTGTAAATAGTGGATTTCAACGTATTCTCAGTAGATATTAGGAAATACTTCACATTTTAAGTAGTGGGTAACCCACGAGTGGTAATACAGAATGCTTTCAGAAATATTGTTATTGAGTCCGATCTCATATATATATATATATATATATATATATATATATATATATATATATATATATATATATATATATATATATATATATATATATATATATACAGAATTATAAAAAATATACCAAACAGAACAGAAAGTGCTATCCCTCGATTCTATGGAAGAATGCTTGAGAGAATAAATAATTAAATACAAAAAAATACTATCATACAGGTTAGAGAATTTTAATTCGTACTCTACAGAGTTTCCAATCCAGGTCCGCGAGTAAATGGCACCCATCTCTTTGCCTTCACACACCAACCCATATACCGTCACGTCTAAGCATGCATCACCAAAAAATAATAGCACTGAATCGTTGTTATATAAGCTCGTGCGTAGCAGACACACTCGCAGGTCGCCCGAGTGAGATTATATATATATATATATATATATATATATATATATATATATATATATATATATATATATATATGTATATATGTATATATATATATGTATATATATATATATATATATATATATATATATATATATATATATATATATATATATATATATATATATATATATTTGTGTGTGCGTGTGTCAGTGTGTGTGCTCGTACGAGAGAGAGAGAGAGAGAGAGAGAGAGAGAGAGAGAGAGAGAGAGAGAGAGAGAGAGAGAGAGAGAGAGAGAGAGAGAGAGAGAGAGAGAGAGAGAGAGAGAGAGAGAGAGAGAGAGAGAGAGAGAGAGAGAGATGGTTTGAGTGTTGTAATTGCCGTCGGAAGCGCAAATTATCAGCAAGCTTTGAATGGCGACTTTTGGTACTGACCACATGTAGCCACTCTGAGAAAAGATATTTACATTCTTCGCTGGCCTACTTGTTAATCTGCTTTCTGATTTTCTTATGTTTTACAAATCGTTTTGGGCTGGTTTGATCAGCCAACTTAAAAGTTGAAGTTATCACAAAACTTATTTAAAAAATTAACTAATGTGAATAACTAAGTGTCCTTGATCTAAATCACCATAGAGTTTTGCATTTGTCATCATTTGCAAAATGCACAATTCATTCTTAAATACATTTTATTCTCACTTATACGTCGCATCAAATGCAAACTGCACACTCATATGTACCGATGTATAGAGCTTTATAAAATCTGGGTCTGTGCAGTTTCCTTGGAGTAATCAGCATTATAAACAAAAAGAGATCACGATTTGACAATATATGCGACGAAAGATCAGTCTCTATGTTATTTTCACATGGGTCAGACTTATAAACTGGTAAATACGGTACCTCCATAGACGAAATATAGTTGCTGTTATTATTGTTGTTGATAATGATGATTATGCAGTGGCGTAGCAATAACTTATATCCCACCTCCTCGCACCCCACAGTAAAACTTCATCTCTCCCATGAGAAGTTGTTTGATGGAAATGTTGGTCACCGAATGGGTCTGGTTGTGTTCCCCACTACTATGACGCAGTTGCAACATAATATTAAGCTCCGTTCGGGACCCTAGTCACTTTACGAGAAGTCCTTGCAGGAGCTGTTGCATTCCTTAGGCAGACAGTGTATTTGTTTACGTCCGAAATGTGCTCATTATATCTATGTATTTTTATATTTTTTTTTTGTGTCTGCTTCTTTAGGAACAACCTGTTCGGAATCCTAGCAGCCATATACATGCAAAATATTTTCATGCATTTTTTACCTAAATTCGACTGTTCGCCAATACGATGCCAAGAACATTGATATATTAACTGCTTAAAGCGACTGTTTGCGGAACTTCAAGATCTCAGACAAGCATTAATCATTGTTTAGAGCTGATCAAAACCATCTTGAGGCATGTCTCTGTGATACAGATTAAACAGTATGTTGCTTACTAGACAAACATTACATAATAAATATCATACAACTTTAGTGATATAATAGTAACATATTTTAGGATTCACATCTTTGCCACTTTTTTCACTCTATAATAAGCTATATGTGCAAAAAATCATTTCATGTACTGATGTTTATGGTTTACCACTATTTGTCTGCCCATGATACACATATGGGCCAATATATCAGAAGAACCTGTAAAGTCCCGGGAAGAACCACTGACCTAAGGAAAGCTACTGGCAAGTATTTTCGCATACCTATGCTGTCTGAGGCTGACACTTGAATCCACGTAGACAGATGTAAATTGTCTATCATCTGTAAAGGCGATAGCTTTAGATTACACGGCCACCAGCCGTGCTGATATATTTGTATTTTTTATTATCTTTAAAGGTAAACATTTATGCCAAATCAGTGTGTGTGTGTGTATGTGCGTATGTATGTTGTGGATTTTTAACGGTGCTGTTAGTACCATCTTAATAAGTCTTTGGTATGACTCGCCCGGGTTTCAGACCCGCAATCTCACGCATTTGAGGCGGACCGCTCTAACCACTAGGTCAAATGTATGGGATCTATAAAGGCGATAGCTTTAGATTACACGGCCATCAGCCCCACTCCATTATTACTGATATAGTTGTATTTTTCTTGTCCTTAATAATATACATTTTATGACAAATATTTAAATCTACCAAGCTGTAAAAACATATAAATAAAACGGCCATATTAAAAAACAACAGCATACAAAAAAGGGTATCATCAAGATGTAACAGCATATAAATCAAAGAGGCCATCATCTAGATATAACAGCATATAGCATATACATAAAAAGGCCATCATCGAGATGTAACGGTATATACATAAAAAGACCATCATCGAGATGTAACAGCATATACATCAAGATGCCATCATCAATATGTAACAGCATATAAATAAAGAGGCCATCATCAATATGTAACAGCATATAAATAAAGACGCCATCATCAAGATGGAACAGCATATAAAGAAAGACGCCATCATCAAGATGGAAAAGCATATAAATAAAGACGCCATCATCACAATGGAACAGCATATAAATAAAGACGCCATCATCAAGATGGAACAGCATATAAATAAAGAGAGGCCATCGTCAAGATGTAACAGCATATAAATAAAGACGCCATCATCCAGATGGAACAGCATATAAATAAAGACGCCATCATCAAGATGGAACAGCATATAAAAAAGCCATCGTCAAGATGTAACAGCATATAAATTAAGACGCCATCATCAAGATGGAACAGCATATAAATAAAGACGCTATCATCAAGATGGAACAGCATATAAATAAAGAGAGGCCATCGTCAAGATGTAACAGCATATAAATAAAGACGCCATCATCAAGATAGAACAGCATATAAATAAAGACGCCATCATCAAGATGTAACAGCATATAAATTAAGAGAGGCCATCGTCAAGATGTAACAGCATATAAATAAAGACGCCATCATCAAGATGAAACAGCATATAAATAAAGACGCCATCATCAAGATGGAACAGCATATAAATAAAGACGCCATCATCAAGATGTAACAGCATATAAATTAAGAGAGGCCATCGTCAAGATGTAACAGCATATAAATAAAGACGCCATCATCAAGATGAAACAGCATATAAATAAAGACGCCATCATCAAGATGGAACAGCATATAAATAAAGACGCCATCATCAAGATGTAACAGCATATAAATAAAGAGAGGCCATCGTCAAGATGGAACAGCATATAAATAAAGACGCCATCATCAAGATGTAACAGCATATAAATAAAGACGTCATCATCAAGATGGAACAGCATATAAATAAAGACGCCATCATCAAAATGGAACAGCATATAAATAAAGACACCATCATCAAGATGTAACAGCATATAAATAAAGACGCCATCATCAAGATGGAACAGCATATAAATAAAGAGAGGCCATCATCAAGATGTAACAGCATATAAACAAAGACGCCATCATCAAGATGTAACAGCATATAAATAAAGAGAGGCCATCGTCAAGATGTAACAGCATATAAATAAAGAGGCCATCATCAAGATGTAACATCATATAAATAAAGAGTCCATCATCAAGATGTAACAAGATATAAAATAAAAGACGCCATCATCAAGATATAACAGCATATAAATAAAGACGCCATCATGACGATGTATCAGTATATAAATAAAAAGGCCATCATCAAGATGTAACAGCATATAAATAAAGACGCCATCATCAAGATGTAACAAGATATAAAATAAAAGACGCCATCATCAAGATGTAAACATATAAAATAAAAGACGCCATCATCAAGATGTAACAGCAGATAAATAAAGAGGCCATCGTGAAGATGTAACAGCATATAGCATATAAATAAAGAGGCCGTCATCAAAATGTAACAGCATATAAATAAAGTGAGACCATCATCAAGATGTAACAGCATATAAATAAAGACGCCATCATCAAGATGTAACAGCATATAAATAACGAGGCCATTATCAAGATGTCATAGCATATAAATTAAAAGAGGTCATTCAGTTAACGTATTGGATTGAATGTATGTTTGAGTTAGAATATCGCTGCAGACTTTATAGTCTATGCATGAAACTAAATGCTTATTATGTCCGCTGTTTGCTTCCAATTCACGCTAAGCAATGTTTGGATGTTTAGATATTTAAACATATTACATTTTTGGATTTAGGTGTAAAAGATTTAGAGAGATATGCGTGGTTAGAATCCAAATATGCTGAGCTTTAAGATAAACCTACAGTGTTTTAGATCTAAGCATGTCTATCATCTTAATGTATTTAACTTTAATGACACAAATAAGAGAACAAAATATATGAATAGTTTTCAGTTTGATCATCAAGTAAGTCCAAATCATGTAACGAACTTTGGTAACACATCTACGTCTCCTTCAGAATCTGTTAAGCGGTAAAAAAAAGCAGTACGTGACAAATCGTATCTGACTGAAGACGTCTAACGCACTAAACCACAGGGGCAGCTCGGGCTAATTCCAAACAAACAATTTGGGATTACGTTTAAAAATTTTAAGTATTTGACCCGTCAATGATGGTAGTAAATTTTCTAGACTCTATGCCCACACGAAGTTCAGATGAAAGGGAATAACAAACTTAAGGGATTTTTGGAAAGGCCAACAGATTTAACTTGTACGTATTTGACAAAGCTAAAGTAGTCAGTGGTGTGGTATCCTACTCAGTGCCAAAGGATACATCAAAAGATACATCAAAATATTTTCCTCTGTTCCAGTTTTGCCTCGCCTATAAGGATGAGCGCTTCTATTGGTTTAACTCGGATGTTACTTCCCTTGGTGACACGTTCATGAACAAAGGAACTAAAATGGCTGAGCTTTACGATGTACAGAGATTATTTCTTACGCAACGATGATGATGAGTGTGTATGTAATGCTAATCAAACGTCGATTTGTTGATATTTATTGCACTTCAAATTTAGAATTACACATTTCTTAGACAAATACATGTTTGTATACCCAGTTTACTAACTTTGTGCACTCAAATAAATGAAGTACATATTGATACCGTATGGGGAAAGGAAACAATGTCCTGCACATGCACATGCATCATATATTTTTGAGATAAACTATACTTCTACTTTAATGGTTATCCCTACACGAAACTTAAGAAATGTTATGTTCACCAGTCGTACTCTCCTTCCAATTGTGTTAGAAACATTTAGTAAGGTCATCTTTGTTAAGAGCATGTATGTATACATACATACATACATACATACATACATACATACATACATACATACATACATACATACATACATACATACATACATACATACATACATACATACATACATACATACATACATACTTTACATTTGGGGAAAAGAAGTTACAAAGCAATAAATTATCACAAGAAACAACCAAATGGATTTCGTTAAATTTCAAATGTAGCTTCATTTTTGTTCGCAAATTTATAGTAGATAACCTTTTCATTTGGGCGTAATTTTAACTAATCTATTAATTAAAACGATTTGCGCGAACAGTAACAAGGGGTTTGCCTAAAATCTTTTTGACATTCAACAGATATATTATTTCCCTAAAATAAAAAGTGAAAAATGAGAAAATTAACTTTCGGTGTTGCGAATTAAATTCCAAAATAAATCAATAGTTACAGACAAAAATCCTAGTAATTTACAGTCCTTAATAAAATTCAGTAGAAGTCCAGAATCACTCCAAAAACGAAAGCGATGTTGTGTCTTTGGAAGCTCATAAAGTATTGATATGTGAACAGTCTTTTGTTAAATCACATTAATATAATTCCAGGTTTTAATTCATTATTAATTCCAGTGAATGTCTCTATGACTAAAAGCTGTATCAAAACACTTTTGTATTTCCAGAGAGAATAATCACTTGAATTCTATAATTTGAATAAATAAATTTCAGCCCAACTGGACGCAACATATAATACGATTTCATAGTGCTAGATCTTAAAGCTTGGTTGAAAAATCCTTTCCGTTTCAATATTATATAGTTCTTCAATTTGACTTCAGGTCACTGTTAGAATTATCTAAAAAAACATAACTACCTTATAGAAAATAAATTTCTAGAATGATCCTGATGTTTACAAATAGTCAAATACACTAAAGAAATTCTAAAGCAGACATAGACTTAAATAAACACATTTACTTCTATTAATAATAATTCTGATTTGAAACCAAAGGTTAAGTACAATATACAATATCACATTACAATAACATGTAATTAAATTAAAATAATATAATGTAAGTTAAATGTACATAACATTTGAAGCTGATGGAGTGAATTAATTGTAGTTTTTGTATGAGAGTTTAGCTGTATGCATGTACAGATATGGAACACAGTTTCAGACTTTTTATCTGAGACTGATACATGTTGTTTCAAAAAATATCTATATTTTTCAAAAGAATCGCAAACTTTAGAGAAACAGACTTCTTGTTTGATTGAAATGCAAAAGAAGGCTAAGAAAATTATGAACAGAATAAGGTCCTTTTAGTTTTACGCAAAATGTTATATGACATTGTTGGCTTCATTTATGTCTTAAAACAATATCCACCTCCAAGCCCTTGAGTGTTGGTCCTTCATCTTACGAGTTGTGTATGACCTTATTTATAGCTGTGAAAGACCTGGAATTCAAAGCACTTTAATAATGTTTCAGTAAAAATAATAATATCTTTTAAAGTTTAGAAATAATCGAAGGAAACGAATATTTTATTGTAAAGAATAAAGAAAAGACAGAAAAGACAAGGTAAAAGAAATATTTCATAAATAAGACAAAACGACTGGTAAAATAATTAGGATGGAACGTTTTGCCAACATTTGCCTACACATTTTTCAATGTTATTTTCTTTGATGCACGATTGTTATGAAGTGAGCCTACCAGCAATTATGTGAAACGTGAAATTGACAGAGTTGGAGTGACCTTGGATGTCCAAACTTAATTATGTGAAAGTACATGCGTAAAATATTTCAAAAGTCTCGATACACACACCTTTTGTCCCCTATTTTGTGAATTTTCAACATTTTCCACAGCTGTAATATTATTCCAGATGCTTAAATCCAGTATGATGTTTTTTATTTATTGTGGATGTACTTTTTTGGTAGTCAGAAACAACGATTTGTCAACCCAATTTAACTAGGGCGATGTTTGTTTTGTTTGTTTTTCCCAACCCTTTTTCTTTACATTTTGAGCCATTTAAACATTTTTCCGAATTATCCCATATACTTCAATTTGTGGGTTTTTTTTTACCTTATTTGATTTCATGCGAGAACGTTCTGTGCTTGATGGACTGATTTAACTGGTGGAAGAATAATCTGGAAACCCTGGGAAGAATCACAGACTGACGTGAAGCTATTGGCTAGCTGTCTCACATTGGCCGAGCCCGATACTCGAGACCAAGCAGGCAGAGGTGACATGGCATTAATTGATAGTACCACCCAGCCATCTGCCCCCACCCCAATCTGCTGCTTGAATTTGTTATACGTATTGGTAGCCAATACGTTTGAGCACAAACTAAAGCAAAATTGCTCGTTCAGAGTGAAAAATGGATACATTTTATTGTGTGTGTGAAACTCAAGCAGCTCAAATATATCCGATATTCACTCGATCCAAGCGAATCCTCGTCTATCTGTCTGTCTCTCAGATATACGTTATTCTTCAACAATGCCATCCCCGAGTATGTTCAAATGAAACTAAATTCATAAACAACATGCTATTAGATGATTATCGCACACATTGCCAAATTAGATACATTACCATTTTCTTACAGACTGGTCTGCTTTTATCAGGTTCAATGGTTGTATTTTCTCAAATTTTACCCGCCAAAAAATAACTATAACTTTTCGTCTAATCACCTGAGTGTTTACAAAGCTCTTGAATGTTACCCGACGTACAGGCTTTAATAAGCTCTATATATTTTCCAATATAATCAGCAAATAGTATGCTGTGAACCCTAGTAGTAGATCAAAGATAAAGGGAGGTGTTAAATCATCAGATGTATTAACGCTTTTGCGGACATTGCAGAATGCTTAGGGTTACGTTACTGCACAACCAACAAGTGAGAGCAATGGGTCAACTCTGAACTGCGGGCCAAAAATGAAGTGTTAGAATTCATTAAATTTTAATTCTTCGCAATCAATCGAAAGCAATACTATTTTGCATATGAAAGCTTTATTAATTTCGTTGGACATGAATATTTGGGTCAATAACTTAAATCGGTTCAAAAATAGTTTTTTAACGTCATGAAAGTTATAATAAGTACAACGTCGCCTAGTCGGGAACAGTACTTTTGAATCGTATTTTGTAACCTTTTAAATATTGAAGTTCTTATAGTGCATATTTTAATGCAAAAATTATTAAATCAGTTTTAAAAATGTTGGTCCTTTTTAACACTCAGTTTTCTTTTCAAGTTTTAAGTCAATTTTAAGTGTTCGTTTTATTTGCATTTTTATTTATTTTTTAAAATACAGCTTTTTAACGGATTCAACGCTTTTTGAAGCTATCGTGAATGGAAGCTATGGATGCGCTTCACAATAACTCAGTGGTAAAGTTGGTAAACACCTGGCATTTCATTCTTAACTATGAATATTGAGTTTCGGTATATAAATCTATGGATTTTATATAATTTAGTTTTCAATGTGTTTCTTACTGGATTCTGACAATGGAGATCTCAAATGTATGATATTATGCAGTGGCTGTTTTCAATCTTCCACTTATGAAAAGAAGAAAACTTTCAAATTCGTAGTCTTGTGCAAAGATGGCATGATTCTTTCGATAACAAATTACAATGTGCAACGTTAATATTAACTAATTTTCAAAAGTAGCGAATCAGAGTTATCATCACAGAATACCTTTGTTCGTCTAATTAAATCTTGTCTGACCAACTCTTTTCTTAGGAAAACAGTATCGGCAAATGGAAACTAAGTTCTAAGACTTTGGGCTATTTTTTCATGTCACACGACCAATTGCGAGAAAATGTTTCTAAAATAAGGTGTTTATTCGTAGTGAAAGATTTATCTAACTCTATATGGATCGGATGCCATGTATATCTATATTTTTCAATAAATTGCATTCATGATTGTAAATTGAAGTGATTATTTATAGCTGGTGTCGGTGTACGTTCATAGGGTGTATTTTAAGATGTTAAAGAACGTAAAATTGCATTGACTCAGTAATTAGATGCTTACATAGATGTTGACAGTTAATAAAAGTAAATTTGTTAATATGTTGCCAAAATTCGACTTTTTTTACCCATTAGACAGGTCGGTCAGATTTTATCTTAGAAGAATTAGGTGAGTTCTCATTGAATGATTTAAATCATGTGAGTTTCCGATGTCAGTTAGGTAGTGTTGATATTATGCGTGTTTTAGCTTTTTGTCTGTATTAGTTGAGTTTCTTGTTGTAGAATCAAGACTAAATACGAATGCTATGCTTTATTTAGATATTATTTAAGAGTAAAATAATATTTGTGAATTATTCAGTTCAAACATAAAGTGCTCATTGGACTATTGTATAAGTTTAGAATTATTGTGAGTATTAAATGGAGTTCTGGATAACGTCATGCTGACAAGGTCACGATTTCTGGCGGACCAGTATATTTTCGGATCTGAAATTTATATGAAAGTTTCATTCTTACTGTCTTTAACATAATTTTATCTGGATTATTTTTAATTTGGTTCATAATACTATCAGTTCCCTTTACATTTTCATTCTTTAACATTCATTATTTAATTGTTGTTTTTTTTTAATTTTACAAAACATGGTTTTGCTTCTTTCTGTTATTTAGTTTATGACCACAGAGCTATAACAAGGCCATGGTTTTCCTAGACTAAGGACGTCAATAGTTTCTTTGAACTAAAATAAAGATTGTGTTGATAGGAAGTTGCAAAGTATAAGGATAAGAAAAGCAAGAAACATGTCAAGAGTATAATACAAATAAAATTTTGCACTTCTCTTTGAAATATGCTTCGCATACTGTCATTGATCTGAACTAGTCACCTCATAACCGTAGTCCAGACAGCAGCAAAACTGTTCGACTGAAGTCTTCTGGGTGACCAACCACATTCCTCGTACCAAAATAACTTTTAAAGTCGATGATGACTAATAAATGTGTGTTAGATCTCCCATTTATTTCTTACATTAAAGATTGCTTTATTTCAATTAGAATTTTCTTGGATTAATTTTCTTCGTTTTGATCAAAGGTTATTTTGTTCATCAAGTCTCTTGACTTTAAATACAATTTGAGTGACTTAATCGTACTTGTCCATCTGGAAAAAAAACACATTTCACTGCATGGTTTTTTAATTGTATTATCGAATGTTTTCATTAAATACTTGCAACGACATTTGTCCTTAGTTACCAGATGGCATAGTAAGCGTGTTTCGATTGTAGTCGGAATAATTGTTTTATATGGTACACTATACATACAGTATGCACCGTATGGTGTACGACATCAGCATTCCACCGGACTGTCTACTGTAAATGTCTCCAACTGGCTTTGATTTCTTAATTCATCCAATGAATAAAACTTTGACCATTCATTGCCCAGCATTGAACAGTATGTGCGGGATATTTCGCAGAAAGGGAGCAGTGGCCTACAATCCTCGTGTTTGGATAAAATATATTCACACTCGTGACATTATCTCAACATACTGAAGTTACTCTTTACCAAAATCAAGGGTTAAAATCTGAAACCAGTCACCTGGTACTTCGGACTTACTTGATTTGTTTCACTTTACTGTGACCGCGAGTTTTCGTGCTAAAGCCATTAGGTAAAATGACTGTGACACATGGTGATCTGTAGAATGTCTCTTTGACTTAGATCAAGAAGAAAATAAAGTTATAAGTCACAAATCCCCTTAACCACAGGAATCTCTTTAATATCTCTTTGGAAAATGCCACCTTTGCCATCAAATGACACTCCAAGCTCGTATACCGACATATTGGAGTTTCACTGATCTCTAAATACTAAACTTATCAGGGATATTACTATAAAAAGCCCCCTCCCATTTGTTCTGATACAGTGGTAAACAATTGTGAATATGAGGCATTTAAAACATTTGACAATCGATGTTAAAATTGAACTAAGAAATTTATAATCAGTAGCGAGGGATTAATAAAATGGAGCGAGTAAAGCCATAACTTTTATCTGCAACGTAGTTTATGTACATGCTGGCCCACCCACAATCCTATTACCTATTTCTGTCTTTCTCTAGCATTGCGCCATCTTATCTCCAGCTTCCACCAAACAATATTCAAATTAAAAGAACTTATGCCACCACACGCCTGTAGTCTTCTTTTGTTCTGAAACACTATCTCAACCACAATATAAAAATAATCCTTCTCCATAACCACATGGTCATTTACAATTAATCCGCTTAGGTTTGTTCCCTACGCACTATCTCATCAACACTCAGAATTTTAAGAAAATAATATCCTACTAACACTCAAAGTTTCACAAAACGCTGGGTCAGTGAGCAAGAACAATTTTAGAAAAAACACTAGGTAGCTCACCCACAAAATTTTATGAAAAATAACCATACTCTATTATCAAAAGATCTAAACTTCTGCAGAAATGGAAAAAAAATCCGGTTATAAAGCTTCTTATCTCTAATATTCAATGCTCAGAGAACCAACACGTAGACTTATATATCTATCATTAATCTAATATATATATATATATATATATATATATATATATATATATATATATATATATATATATATATATATATATATATATATATATCATTATATATAATGATATAATATATATATCATTAATATATATATATATATATACATATATATATATATATATATATATATATATATATATATATATATATCATTATATATAATGATATAATATATATATCATTAATATATATATATATATATATATATATATATATATATATATATATATATATATATATATATATATATATATATATATATATATATATATATATATATATATATATATATAACCAGAGCTTATTGTGTTGCCAATTCAAATGATAGCAAAGCGAACATTACTTAGCTGATGTAGCTTTTCCTTCCTGTCTTCCACATCTTCCAGTAATTTAGATCCGTCTGACCTTTCTGACCTTTCAATCACTAAACTCACAATATGCAAGACAGCCATGTAAATAATATCACTAAAGATTTAAAAAATCAACACTTAGATCTATATCACCAACACTTTAACACAGATAAACCACATTTAGACACATATTAAATAACCGTAAGCATCATTCAGACTTGGATAATTACGCTTAGATAAAAAAAAACCCATGGACATTATTATTTTTGTCGTAGATACATGTACTCATTATATTTCAGTGCAAAGGAATATCTCACATATTTGAATCACCCATCCCCTCCTCCGTCAATAATTTCATGCAAAAATACGTGATATAAACAGGGCTTTATGATTTTCTCTCAGGTACAACGGTAATGTAAGTAAGCCATAACTATAACATCTTTTGTGTCAACGAATAAAATGTTGGTAAAAATATTCGATAACTCAATCATTTACTTTACATTGAAGACAACTATCAAGCACTGCGTCGTACGTTTTTCGTGGCAATAGATGCAACAATTATTAAACTGGCATTATAAGCTTTTAAAGGAAAATCTAGTCAATGTAAGAAACCATTTACTTATATTATCAATTATCCTTGGCAATGTTGCTTTAATTTATTATTTTTAGAAATTTTAAAAAAAAAACATTTAACAATGCTTGTAATACCTACTCAAAATTTTACATCGTTAGATCACGATTTGTTGATATCATACCAATTACTGTAAAAAGAGTAGCAACTGCTATACATTTTCTATTGAATAAGATTATGAGTCTTTCAGCTAATTATGATATTCATCTTTATAGAGTTATTTTATTGATAATTTAATTGATTTCCATATAATGTTATATGCGAAACTATTTGTCCTCTTCTAATTGAAAACACGCTTACTATATAGTATATGTGATCTCAGGTATTTTGCCTGATGCAACTGCATACTCTAGACATACTGCAGTAACCTTATTTTGTGAAGCCAGGGTTGTACTTTTTGGATCCAACCTATCGTGTGCATCCACCTGTATGACTACAAATACTGTTAACTCATAAAATATTTTACCTGACCCTTACATGAAACGTGAATATAGTTCTGACGTATTTGTTCATCATCTATGTTCATCCATAAAAGTTGTTTATTTAGGACATTGAGATGTGTCAAAATTTTGAAACTCTTAGAAGTATTGATTAAATGAATTGTAAAAAAGTTAACTTAATTAAAGTAGAAATGGGTAGAGACAGTTATATGATTATTATCATTTCATCTCTGAACGTAAAAGGAAACTTGGTTTTGCATCACAAAATTTGACTGAGTCATCTGTTATGTTACAAAGGTTTTGGCATAACACTCTTCCAAACTCAACCGGTAAAAAGGGGAAGCACATCAATAATTGATTGTTCAAAATGAAAGTTAATTGCGGCATGATTATCTTATTCTCGTCATTCAAAAATTTTACGTAGGAGGTTTTAGGAAACAGTCGATTTAATTTTTCAGGGCTATAGTGACATGTTAGTCACGACATTTTATTATTTGATTTTCTAATTATCAGTACATTGAGAGAATTGACAATACTGCATGTAACTGAATATGCGAAACGAAGGAATGCGTAGGAATTTCGTGAATTCACCCTAATACATGATGGGTAATGTTTCGTAGATTTAAGAATTATATCTCTGTGTAGTATGCCATGTATTGAGTATATATTCATATACTAGTTCGTAATATTTAATTGATCACGTAAACTATTTTAGAATAGATAGATTTGATGGGCTAAGCCATAAGTAATTTAACACTTGATTGTATTAAATAACTTAATGTAGAGAAGTGATGGATTGTTAAATACGGGCACATACGTGCTAGTCGTAAAGACGAAAACTAATGAATCCCGCTAGCTCATGGCCCTGAATTTAAGGTCAGGATATGTAATGGCCGCCTCTATCTGTAAACAGAACTAGTGAGAGAGCGAATCATTAAGACAGAATTAAGCAGTGTACCCCTGAGCTAGGAAAATTTTACACACACACACACACACACACACACACATATATATATGTGTTTATATATATATATATATATATATATATATATATATATATATATATATATATATATATATATATATATATATATATATATATATATATATATATATACTTGGAAAAGGTGAACTTTTGTATATCGCGGGACATTATTTTTATTTATTAAATGAAACAGCTTCGTCGGCATTTCTTCAGCATTTCTCCTGCCAAATTCCTCAGAAAAATTCATTAGAAGAATTCCACAGCCGAATTCCAGTTCTAGATACTATCGTCAAATCGTTCAAGTTTCGACTGGCAAGGGTCCAAGTCAAAGACGAGTAGACAAAGGTTGGAAGTGCAGGAAGGAACGGAAAATTCGGTGTACAGATAAAGATAGGCGATGATGTCATTCTGCGTTGATCTCAAGGTCACGACTCGTAGTCTATGATGAAACTGTATTAATTCTGTTACTGACAAGTAATAGTAGAGTTAAATTTGTATTTGCTATTATTGAGTACATGTTAGTACATTTTCTTTCTTTTGTAGTAAAGAAATTGATTTTTTCCACTTGAAATTCTGTTGATAAATTGAATAAATTTATATTTGTTTATTGTTTTATTTCTTCAATATACTTGCTCAGAGATCTGTATTATTCTTTATATCCACTCACACTGGATAATTTACACCGCTAGAGGTCATTCCCTAGCAACGAGCCGTAGAGAAGGAGGGGTTGATTTAACGGTTTGAACCCACCACATTGTCAGTCATATTGTGTTTTCTCTATTTGTTTGGCATCTTCGATTTGATTTTTAACTAGATGAGCTACTCACATATTTAGTTTTTTGAGCTGCTTATTACTGAGTTACAGATAACTCATTTGATAAGTTATCATGTAAAGTATATTTTTAGTAAACTGACCTTCAACATTTTTAACCATCATACGTTTCGTAAGTAGGATCTTTAAATTCTTGACCAAAGCAAACTTGAGCCATTTAAACCACTTTAAAAAGATCAATAGTCACTTGAAAAATAATTATATTTTAGAAGAATCTGACTAAGATATTTGTGTCTCTACTATATATCATGACGCAATAGCCAAGACAAACAAATAAAAATCATGCATTAACATAGAGAATGGAACATGTAAGGAAATAACTGGTAAACACTTAACTGATAAGGAGTTGGATATAAGGAGTTGAATATGCCTCAGAATAATTCAGTGAAGCATAATGTTTTGGTAAAAAGTAGAATTTCAAAATCATTATCAAATGTTAATACAGATAATAACATTTTTGATGACATAATGTCTTCCAAAATATACTTTAAATGAATCACATCATGAGTTGAAGCAAACATAACTAAATACTTCTCAACAGCAAACATAACTAAATACTTCTCAGGGGTTTTGTTTTCTAGGTTTTACCTTCCAAGTTTGGATTACTAGTTTCATCATTAATTGCTAGCTTGCAAAGAAATGAGGATTAAAAATGTCGAAGAATTAAAAAAATAAAAAGTATTTTTGAAAATGAAATTACTTCTGCTTTCCATTTAAAAGGTTTCTCGACCGACACAAAAGATAGTTGCAAGGTAACTTTAATCTCTGAGAAACTGAAAATGGACTCGAAGCTAATTTGAATACAACTTTAGTAACTAGTCAGGAAAACTTTAATTTCGTTCCAAAACAGGTTGTGACGAAAGTAAAGTTGAGAAGGTAACTTCAAAAACTATACAAACACCACTTTAAGTTAAACTTGAAAAGCAACAGGAAGACGTTCATAATTATTTCAAAGGGTCAGAGCGGAAAAATAAAACAAAATATTGTGTCTATTGAAAACCTGAAGGCAAAGAGTCATCAACGCACGATGGCTTCCACAGTAATACCTCTGCACCCTACAACAGTTATTACAAGGAAAATCTAGCTTAGTTGCTTTTCTAGGAATAGTTTTTTTTTTCAAATGGAAGTGTTTAACAAAATAGAACAGCATATAAAAAGTCATTCATGACGAAGTCTGCTTTCATATTATCCAAGGAGTCAAATAATCTGAATCCACTTCAAGACGCAGTCATACAACCATGACTAAAAGTGAAGTAATATATGCTGATAAATGACAAGCGAAATGAACACCAATTACTATACTAAATACTGTGTACTATCCAGCATTCAATAAAACTCTTACGGTAATTTACAATATGGTTTTAAAAATTATATTATTTGAAAACAGATATTCCAACTAACTTGGATCTAGAAGAAGTAATGAACCGCTTATCTCTCTATCGTTGGATAAGTTACGAATATACGAATATAACTAACAAACAAATGAATTTATTAGTTGATCTGTTTACTTGATACAATAACTACCTAGACCCATACAATTAATTAGTTACTGATGAAAATTAATCAAATTAGGAATGATTTATTTAAAGAGATTGAACATTACAGAGATGCAAGAAAAAATATAAAACAGCATATAATATTTATAATGTATGACAAGTATCTGTTGTAGAATAAATGTTGAGGTTATTATCTTTAGAGTTGCAGACATTATATAACCTATTATACCTCTATCTTTATCAGGGTTCAATGACATTAATATCACAGTTATTGCGTACAATAAATGGTTGCCACTTGCCTGAAAATAATCATGGATTATAATTTGTCTTCTTTTCTAGTTACGTAAATGTTGAACCCAGAAAACATAACGGCAAAGCCTGATTACGTTATTTTGGAAGGACAGTCTTTGAAAGAAATATATGTTTTCAAACATCAATAATTGATAACAGAGTTGGTAACATATTCATTTCATTTAAGAGAATATACTTATAATTGGATGTTTTAATATTTCATATGATCATCATCATCATCAACAACAACAATAATAATAATAATAATAATAATAATAATAATAATAATAATAATAATAATAATAATAATAATAATAATAATAATAATAATAAACTAGTATTGTTGCAAATCTCAACTCGTTCAAAGTGACAAAAAAGAGAGAATCCATCTAACTGCAAATTTTGACAAAAATAATTTATTTCCATACAAATCACAATCCAAATATGAGAAAATAACCAACAATCCTAGATTTGAAATACACAGGTCTTATCACTAAATTTTCCTAAATAAATCCAAGTTCGAATCCCGAAGAAGATTGCGGACGATGACGTCAGATGAATAAAGTATTAATATCAAAAGTTCCACGTTGAATTTTATGAATCACAAAATAATGTTCCAGCTTTAGCACTCTGAATAATTTCCACTGAATGTTTCTGTTAAAAGCTTTGATGACGAAGTACTTATTTTCTAGAGAATATAAATTGCTCTTAAATAACAAATAAATCAAATTTAGCAACAGAAAATACTTCTGATTCCTGAAAGGTACCTTTTACGACTCAATCAAAATCACTAAGAAATGTTAGTCTTAAACACAATCTTAGGTCACGCAATAGGTCACGTGGTACAAGCCACTTGATACCTGCGCCCAAATGTTAAGGACTCAAGGTGATCACGCAAGTAATGTATTTATGACCTTGACACTGACCTATCATTTAAACTTCATGTAACCAAATGTCTGAACCTGGTCGTACACGCGACATGTCGTTATCTATCAAAGTTTTGCCTGTGTTTTGGGAAAGGAATAAATCTAATTCCTCCATTCAGATGATCTGGATATTGACTGTCAGACTTACAAGACTTGTTTACACTGTTATCGATCGAGAAATCAACAAATCATTTCAAAATTGTAAAAAGATATGATCAATTCATTGATGCTACGAGCAGCTTTTTGGAGGAAAAGGGCGGACTTAAGCAGTGCCTGGTGGTGTGTCTAATTTACGCTAGCTGATTGGTTGATTGAATCAGTGTAATTGACAAGTGGAGATAGGTCAATTAACCAAAGTAAGCAGAGAATACAATGTAAACGGAAAGTCTTTATATTGGATGTTATAATGTTAACTGCTTTACTTTTCTATATTTAAATAGAACCTTATATTGCCACATAGATTTTTTAAATAAATGTATTTTATACATTAATAACAGAGATGGTAAATTATACAGTTCATTTTAGAGAAGAGATGGAGATATTTATTGTACAGTTTTTGCATTACATGCAATGTTAATAATGCATGGAAGTAGGTACAAAGAGGTAGAATAAACAGATTAAATAATAGTATTAAAGATGACGAAGGAAAATATCAGCTTTTCAGGTCATGGCTGTAACGAATGCATTTTGCATAGCATATTCTCATTTAATAGAGCTCGCGTAACTCGCGAACAGTGAATTCCCATGTAATATTAAGTAAATAGAATGATTGAAGAAATTTCACTGCGAGGTCTTAGTGGTCTGAGTTATGACGTCATTCATCAAACAAGTGCTTAAACTTGAACAACAGCGTTATTAAACATTGAGCATTTAAATCAGATACAGCTACTAGGCAGTGATACAGATATATGCAATATTCATTAATTTACAATATAGTTTTACTTAAGACCTTACTTTAATATTTTAATTCTTCAAACTCATTGGCTGCCGTGTGTTATAATGCAATTACATGCGCAATACGTGCGCAGCTTCACGTGTACGTCGAGTTTCATTGCTAAGGTAAATTGAACAGCTATCTTTTTCAAGCAAGACACGCTTTAGTTTGAATTGAGGCCACGAAAACATGATGCGAAATTAGAAGTACATTTGTCCAGTAAAGATATCCTGCACGCATTATTTTTTTTATTAGCTCAATAATGGAAGAAGATCACAACATGACTTCCAAGTGTTTCACAGTTTTAGGATTTATGTGTTCGAGAATCTTATAGTGATTTAGACTTTCCTCATTCGTGCGTACACAAAGGCAATATAAGGGTATTAAATGTTCTTCGTTTCATTCTTCAGTTCATATACCAATTTGTAAAAGTCGTTAGATTTATGTATAATATTGTTTGTTGACTAGCAGAGTGTAAACATTTATTTTAAAACAGACAGTACTTTGAATATTATGTTATTGTATTGACTTGAACATTTCACTAATTCGATTGACGGTAAGAAATTTGAAATCACTTTTGCAATATCCTACTCTCACAGGATTACCCTAACTTTTTTATTGTATTCCTAGTTGTAAGTGAAAAAACAGACATTTCTATAATTGGGTTGATGGTGAGAAATTTTAAATGGCTTTTGCAACATCATTCTCTTCTGGATTACCTTGACTTTTTAAATGTGACAATTCAGTGGTGCTAGCACATGATGTGGAGTCTAGCTAAATTAATCTCTTAATGAGTAAAAGTTTGGTTAAATTAACACTCATTTTTACATGTAATATTTTAATATTCTTTTAAATTACATTTTTTAATACCTCTGCATATTTATTTCATATATATCGGTCCAAAATGTATATAGATTCCTTCTAAGATCACAAAATGCTTGCATTTTAGTACCATTTTATTCATCTTTAAAAGTACTAAGCTATTTTTATTTATCTGACAAAAATAAAAATAGCATCGTTTTCGTAGTCACTTTAGTAGCAAACCTGAATATTTTCTTGCATATCCTTGTAGAATATATCTATATATACATTAAGTAATAATGGATTTGTTTTTCTCCTCCTGTAGTAGAAGTCGTACATAATCAGCTTACCCATTCCTAGGCCTGTGAAGGACACACGGTATAAATGGTGTCGAAAAAAGTTAACCAGTCTGGAAATGGGTGAACATAAAAGAGTGTCCATGGGTTTGTCTGGCCAGGATTGGTTAATATTGTAAGTTATGTTTTAGGAAAAAAAATAAACTTTTGAGAGCTTATCCATGTTGAAAACTGAACAAAATAGAAAAATTTCAATAATTTGGTTGACGGTAAGAAATTGTAATGGACTTTTGCAATATCGTACTTTTGACAAGAATTCTTTGACTTTCTTTTATTTAAATGTGACTCTTCAGTGGTGTTAGCACGTTAGCATATAATCACATTAGAACTTTCATTAGGAATATCTTTGGATAGTTTCCAGATCATTGTGAAATTGATAGATAATACAATTTATGATAATATTCTAATAATTAATACACTGTACGTGTTTTTTAATTCTTTCACATTGATTAATTTTATATTTTACGGTTATAAAATTACATTTTAAAAACTTGTTTGGTTATACTTTGATTTATTACTTAGTTTAAGCAGCTAGACGCAGCAACAGTTTGTGCACAAACGTGTTGATGCTCAAACATACAAGACACTGGAAGATAATAAAATTTAAAGGCATAATAAATATAGTGTTACGAGGTTTTTTAGTTATACCCTTGAGTGTTATGCCCCCAGTGTTACTCCTCCGTTACTCCTTCGACTTTCCTCTCCACTTCTACTCCCTTTTCCGTCGACTTCCTCGTCGAACCGTCGACTCCAATCCGTCGACCCTGACTTTAATGACAGTCTTACTCCAGTCTTCTCTCTCATACTCTCCTTCTAACTAAAGTTATCCCAACGGAAAAGCTACCTTCTGAAGCTTTCTTTGTTCCAATCTTTTCCCTGCGATTCACGCCAAATTTACGAGTGCGTATCTCGGAGTAGCCTTTAATCGTGCAATCACCTTGTAATCTGCCTCGGTCTACTAAACAATTTTGGGACGGAGTCAGTTTAATATCCTCGAAACTTTGAGGTATGCCCACTCACTAGCTTAATTCTGATTGGATGCGGTGGACTAACCATTCCCAAGTTGTAAATCAGAGGAACCGTCAATATAAGTTGCCTATCATTTTATTACAAATGGCTCTTTTGATATCGTATTAAAGGATTAGCACCAAGGTGTAATTTACCAAGACCTGTTCTGCACAAAGAACTTTTTTGCGACTACGTTTCGCTGGCTTCTTGCTCGCGGCGTTTGTCCACAGATCAAACACCGGATTAGTGTCAGTTGAATAAACACCCGTCTACCTAGGTAGATCGTGACACTATACAGGTAACATAGGAAAAATTAAAAATCTCAACGTTTTAATCACTAAAGAAATGTATGTCTAAACTACTGAATATATAATTGAAGTTTTGTGTTACACCTTAAGGAAACACAAAGATTCCATTATATCTAATCGAACAAAGGCATCACTCTTTCATAACTGCTATTGCCATTATCAACAACATTTATGTACAATAAGATTTACAACAGAAAATGAGCGTTAACAGACGAGATTGTATATTTAAATATTCTGGAGATTAATTAAATAAATAATTAGAATTACTTATTAGTACATACCAGAAATGTAATAAACTTACCTTATGACAAATGACGGGACAAAAAATGTGTTTGAGGAAATAATATGGTAGATAGGGTGATAGGTCAAATACTTGGCAAATTAAAATTAAAATGAAATAAACGTTCAATAAAACTGTAAAAAGATTACATGATGAAAGCATTACTAAAATGCAAGATATTCGTGAAAACATTTGTTATCGTTTGCTTAACATCAACCTTATTGGACAAATACGGTATATCTCACAATGGTGGGATCTAGTTAAATTAATCTCTTAATTAGTAAAAGTTAGGTTAAATTAATACTCATTTTTACATATCTATTTTTATATTCTTTTTAATTACAGACTTTAAATACCCCTGCATATTTATTTGATATATGTCGGTCCAGAATGTATATAGATTACTTCTAAGACAGGCGAATGTGGATATGTTTGAAAGCTTGCCAACAGCTTCTCTTCAATCGGTTGTTCTTTCCGGTGATTTCCCGGTTTCTTCTTCCACCATTACTACTGGCCGCCATGTATCGTGTTGTGCAAAATGGCGTTAAGCCGCACAACAAAAACAGCAACAAATTTTTGTGTTAGTAATATTTTCTTAATCTTTAAAATCACTATGATATTTCTGTTTATCTGAGAAACATAAAAAATATCGCTTTCGTAGTCACTTCGTACACCTAAACATTTTTGAACAACCTGAGGTTTTTTCTACTCCTGTAGTGGAAGTCTTACATAATCAGCTTACTCATTCCTAGGCCTGTGAAGGACACGCGGTGCAAATGGTATCGAAAAAAGATAACCAGCCTGGAAATGGGTGAACATAAAATAGAGAATACATGGTATTGGCTGGACAGGATTGGTTGGTAGTATAAGTTATGTTTTAGAAACAAAGAATCTTTTGAGAGTTTTTCCTAGTTGTTAATGAAAAAATAGTCATTGTTTTTTTTTAAAAAAATGGAATTTCAGTTTTTTAACAGTCTTGAGTTTGGAACACTCGTTACAAAAATTAACACCCGACTCATTTGGGCCAAATTGGAAGCACATGTTTCAAACACATGCAGGTCCAGAAAATGCTGCGTCTCATATCCGTTCCTCTACACAGCAGCTGACATCCAGGTTGCATCTATTTTAACAAATATAGGTTTTATCATGAGCACTCAGAAATTTTAAGCTATTGAATTTTTAATATCATGGTGTTTGCTTAGGTTTACTATGAGGACTGAATTAGTACAGTGAGTCCTATAGATAGCTACAGCAATACAGTGACTCCACACATGCAAGTGTAATTAACTTTACTATAAATGCAGCTAAATGGTTCTATTTGTGAATATCAAGCAAAATTTATACCTTTTGTAAACCACAGAGTGACTATAGGTGGGATATTAAACACATATTCAGAATATCAACCGTTGCCAAGAAGGATGAGGGGAACATGGTGTAGTTTTGAATATATTATATGGAGTGTTTTGCACTTTGGTTCATATCTAGACAATACATATATAAAATATATACAATTTACCATTTATAGAGTAATTATAGTAAGCAGTATGATATTTCCTAGTTGTGTTTTGAAACATAATGCTTCTAATATGGACACTTATGACTATTCCACCATCCTTATGACCTTATGACCTTTCATGACTTTGCATGCTACTAGTTTCTTTCAGTGAATTTTTTAAACTACATATTTTGCATTTTAATTGACTATTGTCTACCTTACTTTAGTTTAAAATTATATATCTTCTGGGAGGGATTTTAGGCAATTTTTGTCATTTAAATCTCTTTTTCTGTAATAATACATGCATGTATATATATATATATATATATATATATATATATATATAGAGAGAGAGAGAGAGAGAGAGAGAGAGAGAGAGAGAGAGAGAGAGAGAGATGGTCACCGTGACCTTTTACTCATTGATAACATAATATGACAAGGCTAGTAATATATTTAATTACTGAATTGAAGAGATATAAATTTTGATATTTAAAATAACGAATTTTATTAGACAGATTTTTGAAAATATTTTTGTCTGGTTGTCTTAAAGATCAAATATTTAAATGCTGCCTGCAATGCACCATTGCTCTTTATGTGAACATGAACTTGCAATATAATTTAATATTCTCTAATATGTTCTTTGAAAAGCAGAACTATGCACGTTGTTTACTTATGTATTGAAGTAATAATCCGAGGGCTGTCAAGAAAATCAAGGGTGGATATAGGACACACGGTACGAATGGTATGGACAAATAGGAACCAGCCTGAAAATGGGTGTACATAAAAAAAAGTGAATATATGTGTTTGGCTGGCCAGATTTGGTTAATAATGTAAGTTATGTTTTAAGAAAAAGATACTTTTGAAAGCTTATCCTAGTTGTAAGTGAAAAAATGAAACATTGTTTTTATTGATGGAATTTTACTCCCTTAACAGTCTTGAGTTTGGAACACTTAGTAAAATCAGTACCAAACTCTTTGGTGCATAGTTGAAAGCACATATTTCAACACAGGCGGGTTCATGAAATGTCGCTACTCATATTCTTTTCTCTACACAGAAGCTGACATCCAGGTTTCATCTATACTGATAAATATAGTTTTGATCATAGGCGCTCAGAAATTTTAAGTTAGTGAATTTTTAATATCATGGTGTTTACATATTTTTGCTATGGGAACTGAATATGTACCGTGATTCTTAAAGCCACCACCAGTGGGTTTGTTAATTTTCTCGCTTGTATTTTTTTGCTGTTGTTTTCTTAAGTATCAAGTATCAGATCTCTGTCCATTATTCATCTTTTACAAAGGAAAAACCCATTTCATGTTTAACCCATTTCTCCTCATTAGTACTTATTTTTACATTTTAAACTGCATCGAGCTTGGAATCAAGGAGCCGTACAGAACGAATTTATCTATACTACTTTTTGTGTTTAAATAAGTGTCTGTGATGTTTGTGGTTTTAGACATGTGTAGAATCTCTACTTATGGCGTCTCATAAATCTTGCAATTCTGAATAATATAATTTTACAAATCTCTTTTTGCCACAAAGGCTACTACGTTCCATTGTTGAATACCCCTTAATTATTTACATTTGTATAATGATGTTTGTGACTTATTTGGCATTTTAGTTACCTTGGTTGTTCAAGATTAGAAGTAAGATATAGCGACGATGGCATTAGAAATAAAATACCATCAAAACTAACATGCTTTGCACTTCTCTTTATTGTTGAGAGAGAGAGAGAGAGAGAGAGAGAGAGAGAGAGAGAGAGAGAGAGAGAGAGAGAGAGAGAGAGAGAGAGAGAGAGAGAGAGATATGGGGACGGGGCTGTGTGAAGAGAGCGCGAGTTATATTTCATTTTATAAAAAAAAAATCAGTCTTTGTTTAAAATAATGCACAATACTATATTACATTAGTATCAAACTTATTGAATATATCAGCGGTGTTTTAGCAGATTGAGTACATGTAAGGAAATAAAACTACTGTATTTTCACTCGCCATGACTGACAATACTGAAGGTTTTCACTACGCAAGGCAAACATTTTATTTTATCTACCACAAAACATTGAGATATTTTATTGATTATTTTCTTTTAAACAGTAGACTTTTATCAATTTTCTTTTACATTCTGTATTAATGTGATTAACGTCTGTATTACAATATCGATAACAAAGTTACGAAATTTTAGAATTATTTACATCAATTACCTTTTATGAATTTATGTTTTGCATATTACGTATTTATCCAAATTAATCAACGTTTTCAAACGAAGAAGGAGTTTTTTTTGTTAAGAATTCTTGCGGGCAATGATACCTCAAACAGTGGAGGTAGAATAATCGCCGTGCGGCCAGATCCAATAGAGCGTAACCTGTTTGAAGTAAAGAATCTGAATAAATGTAAGTTTATCTGTTTGCATGTTTATTTTGTTTATTTCTACATTTAAACGCGAACTGTGTGAACGTGACAACATTACAGTATAACTCAGTAAAACGAGCTACATTCAACTTTCGATAGTCACCTAATTTCGGATGGCATGGAATCATCTCCAGTCTACCGTTACTAAAATTACTACGCCTATTTCAGACATGATTATAGTGAGTAAAATCCATACTTAATAAATGTCATTTTTAATTTTAATAAGTTTGTTTTACTCTAAAACATTTTATTGTTTGTCCTATATAGAAACATGTGCTGTGAGAGTGACATTTAATGTTTGAATAAAAACATTAAACATTTCATACAAGATCAATCAATTACACCTTGTGCTATATTTGAGGAAAGCTATTTAAAATAAGCTAATATTCAGTTTGGGGGGGTTGCATTTTAATGGGAGCTCCTGATCGGTACGAATTATATCATAATCAATTTTTAGGTAGGAGTGGGTGGGAGTGGGAAATTTGTTTATTTCTGTCTCTCCATCTAAGTGATTATGCCATAGTTCTCAAGTTCTTCGAGCTGGTCTGTGGACTGCAAAAGCTAGACCGTGAGCAGCAAAACATTTATATAATGGTAACCAATGCGATTTCAGAATTAAAATCTTTCTTCGAGCAGAGCATAGTGTACAAAGTACAAAATATGATCATCCAGGGTTTATGGAATAGGCGTCTGTAATTTAGAAAGCATGACTCAGTATTGCTATCTGGGCCAGTTTATAGATCCAACAGATGCCAAAATAGTGCTATTTTGGGGACAGACTTCCCGTGGATGGGAAATCTCAGATTGTCCGGTCACAAGGAGGTGACAAGGTTTCTTTTTAATGTCACCCTCTAGGCAACAATATCTTGTTGCTGAAACAAATGACCTCATGTTTATCCAGTTTGCACCAAACATCGTGCTCTCTGAACTAACAAGACCCCGCCTTGTGTAACTTGGACACAAATCTATCATTTTCACATCGAAATCGTGATATCATTCCATAGAAGGCAAGAGAGAATTCAAATGAATAATTCAATATCGTACTCCTTTAAGACCTTTATGTTAAGAAAGCCAGCGTATTAGTAAATACTAAAATATTTTGCTTTTCGTCTTGCATATCCTTACTAGAAAATGAAAGAATAAGTACATTCCAAATGCCCAATCTAACAGAGTCAGTACCGGTTTTAAAACATGAATATTTGTAGCATTAAAGACGACGCCAACTCATCATAGACGAATACAAATGATTGACGAGTTAATTGAAATGCTGACTTTCATAATTTTTACCAAAGTGTTCGTGATCTGATAGTGTTTTAGAGCTGGACCGGACCCTTTACATTTTGTTTAGAAAAAATATACTCGACTTAACTTCAAACTATGATTTTGTTATTGTGCAAAAAATCACGAAATAATACAATCGGAATTCCTTGCAGAAATCACAACAGAAAATAATTGTCAGATGAGATCAGTCCTACTATATCCGTTACACATGTTATTCCCTTGTTATAAGCATAGTCTTAGATTTTGTTTGTAGTCAAACTTTTCCAAAACTTTAAGAGTAAATTAACGGGAAAATTGAAAAAAATCTAATACCGAATAAGATATGTAATTGCCATTTATTTGTTTAAGAAGTGCTTAAAAGATATTAGGTGATAAAAATGTTTTTCAATTAAACATACTCCATCATGACATTAAGTGTTATTAACAATATAAACAATTAACATTTTTAATATTTACAGTACAAATTGTGGTAGTAGGCTGTCGACTTTACGGATCACAAAAAGCTTGTAAGGACAAATATCTTACAACGGATATGCTCAACCAGTGAGGATGATAATCGTGTTTTGGAAAAAGACATAACCAACATTTAATATTCACGTGCACTTCCGCTCTTGTTCTGTCATATAATTAATTATGGGTATCCCAGAAAATAAAATTTTTAGTTAATAAGGTGAACTCATGTGGGAGGAATGGTGAAAAAATTAAATGGGACCTTGCCCACTCAAACACGGTGTTGAGTCACCATGTAAAAGTAGAAAAGTAGCACAGATATGGGTATCAAATAACAATACTACACGGTGATTTAGCGACATTCTGTTTGATTTAACGTAATTCACACTCAGTTAAGTCGATAGATCGCACAAGTAAGACAAGTACATGTGACATGAAATTAGTGTCAAAAGTATAAGTTGACATTAAGGCATTTTCTTTAGTTAAAGTTAGTGTGACATGAGATAGGTGTCAAAAGTATACGTTGACATTAGGGCATTTTCTTTATTTAAAGTTAGTGTGACATGAGATTGGTGTCAAAAGTATACGTTGACATTAAGGCATTTTCTTTAGTTAAAGTTAGTGTGACATGAAATTGGTGTTAAAAGTATACGCTGACATTAAGGCATTTTCTTTAGTTAAAGTTAGTGTGACATGAAATTGGTGTTCAAAGTATACGTTGACATTAGGGCATTTTCTTTAGTTAAAGTTAGTGTGACATGAGATTGGTGTTAAAAGTATACGTTGACATTAGGGCATTTTTTTAGTTAAAGTTAGTGTGACATGAGATTGGTGTTAAAAGTATAAGTTGACATTAAGGCATTTTCTTTATTTAAAGCTAGTGTGACATGAGATTGGTGTCCAAAGTATACGTTGACATTAGGGCATTTTCTTTAGTTAAAGTTAGTGTGACATGAGATTGGTGTTAAAAGTATACGTTGACATTAGGGCATTTTCTTTATTTAAAGTTAGTGTGACATGAGATTGGTGTCCAAAGTATACGTTGACATTAGAGCATTTTCTTTATTTAAAGTTAGTGTGACATGAGATTGGTGTCCAAAGTATACGTTGACATTAGGGCATTTTCTTTAGTTAAAGTTAGTGTGACAAGAGATTGGTGTCCAAAGTATACGTTGACATTAGGGCATTTTCTTTAGTTAAAGTTAGTGTGACGTGAGATTGGTGTCCAAAGTATACGTTGACATTAAGGCATTTTCTTTAGTTAAAGTTTTTGTGACATGAGATTGGTGTTAAAAGTATACGCTGACATTAAGACATTTTCTTTAGTTAAAGTTAGTGTGACATGAAATCGGTGTCCAAAGTATACGTTGACATTAGGGCATTTTCTTTATTTAAAGCTAGTGTGACATGAGATTGGTGTCCAAAGTATACGTTGACATTAGGGCATTTTCTTTAGTTAAAGTTAGTGTGACATGAGATTGGTGTTAAAAGTATACGTTGACATTAGGGCATTTTCTTTATTTAAAGTTAGTGTGACATGAGATTGGTGTCCAAAGTATACGTTGACATTACTGCATGGTCTTAATCTCTGGTATGTCTTCAGTGTGGTGTCTATATGCAATCAAACTCCGTGTATGCCTTCTGGTCTGTCTGCACTGTGATGTCTAAATGCAATCAAACTGATGCCTGCCTGCAGATGTGGACTCCATGAGAGAGTGTAAGTGGGCATTTTTCGACACAAAATGTTAGAAATGTTTGGAGGGTGAGGTTGTCTCTTTGCAAACACACTTAAAATTTGAAGTTTATTCTAAAACTTTTTACATAAATCTGTAATGAATACTTCAATAATTGACAAAACATTTACATATTTGGAAAGAAATGAGACAAACTAATAAGCAGAATGTACACAGAATCAGGTAAAAAATGCACTTAATTTTTGACAAGGCTGAGACCAACACACACACATACATACATGCATGCATGCATGCATGCATGCATGCATACATACATACATACATACATACATACATACATACATACATACATACATACATACATACATACATACATACATACATACATACATACATACATACATATATATATATCTCCTTGTAAAGAAAAGAAAGATGTACGCAATAAAGCTCATTATTTTACTATTCCTCAAATGTACATGAGATAAAAATTTACATAAAAAAGAAATCTTATGAAAAACACAATCGAAACTGCATATCCTAGAAAAATGTTTTTTTTCCATAACGCGCCAGACGTTAATATTGTATACCTGCAGTATCAAACTCCATCGTTATAAGCTCTGATTTTTGTTTATCATCTTGCCGATGAAAGTAAGGAGGTTGTAATCACTTAATTCAATAATAGGAGAATGAGTTGAAATACTACGTATATATATATATATATATATATATATATATATATATATATATATATATATATATATATATATATATATATATATATAAAGAATACAAATCATATGGCGAATAACAACCCTCTCAAGCGTACTGGATCCACCAAGGGATCACGTGTGTCAGGGATTAATTAAAATATATGCAATAAACTGACGACGAACAGTACGAAACTAGTAACTAACTAGCCTAAGCGCTTTCGACTCTTAATGAGTCTTTTTCAAAGGCAAATACAACACATAGTTACGACAAACAAATAAACACAAAAACGTTGTGTTTGTAAACCTCTACATTTCAGTCTTCACATGTGCTAAAACTATAAATACAACCAGCTTGTATAGACTAGTTGCGGAAACTGAAAACGTTGTATAATTCCCTAAAAGTCTACAAGCCAAAACGACATCTATTTTTACTTTGTGTACATATGTAACGCAGATTATATCCCGGATATTTGATTCTATTCCGGTTATTCTTACAGTAAAAATTGAAGGATAATAAGAAGATTTAGAAAATGTTAAATTCTACTAGTGCATAGTTTTCATTTTCTAGTCTTCTGGATCCTGTGGCGATAAAAGATGCAAAACCTGTCAACATATGATAGAGACCAAGACATTCACTAGCACAGTGACTAAAGAAAAACTAAACATACATGGTCCAAACAAAACGTGCAAAACAGAGAATGTGATTTATCTCATCATATGTAAGATCTGTGGCCTTCAGTACGTGGGAGAAACTGAAAAGCTACACAAAAGGATAAACCTTCATAGATCTGATTGGATGACAAAAAAGCTGTACAGAAGCCCGGTCGCAGAACACTTCTCCTCCCCTGGCCACACTTTCAGTGATATAATACTTATCGCTATTGCTAACAACCACAGCTGGAGTTCCGAAACCAGGAAGGAAAAGGAATCATACTGGATACGCCGCCTTAGAACATTGAAACCAAGCGGTCTAAACCAACGTTTTCAGTTTCCGCAACTAGTCTATACAAGCTGGTTGTATTTATAGTTTTAGCACATGTGAAGACTGAAATGTAGAGGTTTACAAACACAACGTTTTTGTGTTTATTTGTTTGTCGTAACTATGTGTTGTATTTGCCTTTGAAAAAGACTCATTAAGAGTCGAAACCGCTTAGGCTAGTTAGTTACTAGTTTCGTACTGTTCGTCGTCAGTTTATTGCATATATATATATATATATATATATATATATATATATATATATATATATATATATATATATATATATATATATATATATATATAAACAATAAGCAGTAAATATATATCAGGGTCATATCGGTACCTCAAGTCAATTAATTAATGTTAGAAGCCAATATCATTTTTTATTGATATTGCGAACATTTGCGTTCACTGGTTTGCTTGCTTGAAAGTTTCTTTTGTGACTCAGTGAACTCGTTCACATTGTTAACCTTATCATCTATATTTTCATATGGACGAAATAGTTTGTTTAGTTCTTTCACAAACTTATGTAATCAACCAAAATTTAAAGAGCATATTACGTGAGTGTAAATGGTTTGTTTATAAAGTAGCTCCTAATACAATTTTATACATTTTTTGGCACTCGTGTGTGCAGTAAGAAACCGTGTAGTATCTAAGCATACTGAACGATTGTGAAAATGTAAAGTTAACAGAGAAAAAAAAGCATATAATAAATCCTTTTATTTGTTCATAATTCTTTATATAATGTTAGCAAATTCATTAAAATTATCAAAGGAATATGATACAATGATGTTTGTCGCAACAAAACTTTGCCAAGGACACACTATATCATCGGAGGTGCAAGTGCTTTGCTGCTAGGTGAATGGTTATCTACATATTTGAGAAAGGATAATATACACATGTGAATATGTACAAGCTATAGTTTCGATAGTTTCAATAAAACTTCTACGCTTCTAAAAGGAAACTTTTATTTAGGTCAGAGTGATTTTGTTTTATCAATGTATGTAACTCCAAAAGCATGACCCAGTTCAATATTACAGTGCACCAGGACTAGGTCCAGTTTAAACAAATAGCTGATGTTGACAGAAAGAGATATGTACCTGATATTGAAAGTGAGATTGAAGGTGATATTAATAACATCCCACACAAACACGCAAAACCAAACCATGAATACAATGCAGATGAAGATGGAAAGATAAAGTATGATGGAGACTTCGTAAAAATTCTGAGTAAAATTTGACGTCCAAGACTGGTAACAATCGTCATTTACATAGTTGTCCATTACATCTATGACAGGGAGAAAGCGCCAACACACACCAGTTAAACACTTGTTATTGGCAAATAAAGAACCAGATTAGACGAGCAGACGAACTGCTCCTCGAAATGGCAGACATTATTGGCACAGAGCGTACTTTAGCAGTGGATTTGGATGTATCAGCGCAGCAGCACGACCATTTCAAGAGGTATCTTGAACCAGATAAATTAATTTCAAAGGATATTTGTCATAAAATGCAAGGGCTTACATCAATGCCTCACCTCAATTGTGAACATTAAAAAGATAGCAAAGTTCCATTATATACTTGATTACCCACGTTACTGTATTACCGAGTTAGATGATGTCATAATAGTATCATGTCCTCTCAGTTTTATAATTTCAACTCAAAAGATCTATGTTAAAATCGTCCATTATGATACATTTTATATTAGGTTTGTTAGGTGAAGAGAGTGGCACGCTTAAATTTAATTATAAAAATGACACACCATGTTCCAAGAGAATTTGGGGGATAGTAAAGTTACCCCTCTCCTGCCCCTACCCAAGAAAGTGTTCAGATTTTAAAGAGGTATATACTAGTTACATATTTGCATTAAAAATTTATTTTCCATTATAATTCAAATAACTCGAAACAACAACTAAAACCTACTCTCCCACTGCCTATTCTGTGCACCTTTGCTTCAGGTTTTAAAAGAAATGTATAACAATACAGTGAATATGGCCCACGGCACGAAGTGCCTGGAGCATGAACCTTTAAACGAAAAAGAAACTCTCACAACGTTAATAGTTTCATATTGAATCAGAACATCTTACAGAACGTGCATCTTGGTCCTCCCGAAAAGGAGTGTAAAATTTGTTGACTAAATTAAGGTGTTCAGAAGGAACAACAGCAAATCTGGACAAACCTTCTTGCATATACACATCATTATAGTCTTCATTCTCTATATATCTTTTACTCATGTTGCTTTCTATTTTTGTCATCTACTGCTATTTCAGTAATGATGCTAGGGTTTAACATTTATTTAAACGAGTCCCTGGATTTCTGTTAATTTATGATGCATCCAAAGATTCCAACCGTTACTAGTATAATGTCACCAGGTAAAAATTGTAGATACAGTCGTCACCAACAGTATAAGGCAGTTTCACCCGTGAATAGTTATGTAATCTTGCCATAATATTGCAATATTAGTGCTCCTTTAGTTTTTACCATTGTCTTGTATTGTCGAAACCTATTGGGCAGCCAGCCTTTAACTTGGTCGGATACTGTCGAAGCAGACTGGTTAGCTGTTGACACTATCTGATACTATCGAAATAGGCTGTGTAGGCTTTAGCAATGGCTGATGCTGTCGAAACATATTGGGTAATACGTGCTGTTTCCAGCATGTGACCTAAGGTGTAGATTATATATCATGTTATACTTTGATTAAACCATGAAAAACCTTCAAATGTCAGACCTAAATTATCCTGAGGTTCTTTGATTTCTGCCATAATTTTCACTTTATCAGTTGGCAATGGTCTCCAGTACTTTTTATATATCTACCTTCTTAGCAGTTAAATATAACATATAAATTAGTCTTCTCCAAAACCTTGCTGCACAAGTGTATGTTCGTTGGGCCCATTATCAAGCAAACACTCGTTTCATTCCTTGAGATAAATCCAGTCTATGATGTGATGATGTGCTTTATGAGTATTCCCTCTGAAGCCGCATGCAGACAAAATTCGTATCAAAGGGACATCTTGGTCATCTTGGTCATCTTGGTCAATCAAACGGCAATTAGAAATCAGAGAACCAGATGTTGCCGTCAGCAACTAGAAATCAGAGAACCAAATGTTGCCGTCAGCACTATCGCTTTGTACCTGTACCTTCTAATCACCGTTAAATTTGTGTGAAGTTTTCACAAATGTTTAGTGGCTTATATCTAAATAAAAAATTACAGAAAATGTTTATCTCGTTAAATATTTGTTTCATTGGATTGCCAACTTTAGTTGCATAAGAATCTAAAGGTACTGTTTGTTAGTGGGTGGTTTATTTATATTTATCAACACATTGCATCGTATATCAACCTAATTTTTGTGTGAAAATACATTGATCATCAATTTTTTGTTTCACACTTACATGCTGAAGTCGGTGTCATATCATTTAATTTCCACAATGCAATACAATATTCCTCTCGTTTTTAATCACACAATATTTGCATCTCTAGAATTTGATCTTTGTTCTTCATTGCCTCTATCAATTTCTCTCTGTCTCTATCTGTCTATCTCTCTGTATCTATCTATCTATCTATCTATATATCTATCTATCTATCTATCTATCTATCTATCTATCTATCTATCTATCTATCTATCTATCTATCTATCTATCTATCTATCTATCTGTCTCTCTCTTTACCGATCCGTTTCTCTTGCTGTCTCTTTTTTGTCTGTGACTCTTAAAGCATTTTACAATGAATATTCTGTCCTCGTTTGCAGAACCATCTTTGAATAAGAGATTCATTGGAAGCAAAGTAACGAGGTGCACCGTACTTTATTCAGGAGACTTTGGAATCACAGGTGTCAGCCAATATGCAACTGTTTCTGCCTTTTTTACAATAACTGAAATTTCGATAACTACTGAATGTCTTTGAAGAATGAGTTTATATCCGCAGAATATTATATGTTTTTACTTTAAGAGAACGTAGTATAAATGATTCGCGATATACTGATTTTTATTAATGGGGGTGTCGACCAAAACATAAATGGAGACTGGAAAATATTTGTTACCTATCAATGAATCCTCTATTGTGGAATCAGACGCTTCTTTTTAACAAAAAGACAGAACAAAACAAATTTCTCGCAAATTACCTTAATGTAGACTAAACTCACAGAGACACCAATACTGTAGCAAAAGGAGTGGCCCGAGATCAGGCTGATTAACATTGGATATCTCTTAAATATTGGGCAATTTATATTTTTCAATTGTTAGAATATTGAGTCCCAATTTTAATTCAGAAAGTTTTTCTTTTTCCATTTTGCATGAACACTCGACACCCACTCCCTTGAATTCCTAAGTGCAAAAAGAAATATCAGAGGTGCAAGAGATGCCCAGCCTGAAACTCAGTTCGTTAATTTGTGATTAAGCAACCCACCCCCAAGTGACTCTCGGACACTTTAAATTGAATGCTCTTGGGGGATCAGGGACAATCAGGCTAGTTGCAACTATCATTAAATTTATTTTAGAAATGTACCCATTTAAGTATATCTCGTCTTTTTTCGATGCGTTGTGTGTTCCCCAGTTATAATAGCATTATAATAAATGATGACAATATGTCAATCATATTTATTCAGACTCAACTTATGAAATCGTTTTCACTGTTTAACGCTCTTGCAACTTCGGCCACAGTTCGCTTAAGAATTTACGATGAAAAAATTTATCTGAACACACGCTTACTGAACAGAGAGACATACATTAAACATGCACCATGTATTTAAGTCGCTTAATTTATTTCTCTGATATTTCTTTTTAATGTGAACATATATATTTCTCCAGCGAATATACAATAATCGAATTTACATGTAAGTTTTAGTGACTTAGCGTGTTGAAACACATGACAGGGCAATGTATAAATAGCTGGAGATATCAGCGAGTAATTACGCGCATAGGTATTTTAGCGCAGTCACGTGACCCCGGTAATGTCTAAATAATTGAGCCAATTTAACATCTCGGGAAATTTATTTTATTCAAAAAATCATTACGTTACTGGATATACCGAAAAATTATTTTTGATTATACAATTTTGATGTAGCTGAGTCAGTTACACAATTTATATCGAGTGTGTTTGATATAGAAATATTTTAACAGTTGTTAAAAAATATTAATTCTCTTTTTTTTCTGCTATCTAAATTTATTGAACTAACTGTCCTTGAATTTGTTTTGTGTTTGCCTGTCATTTCACGCATTGTGTTTTCGCTTTGTTGTTCCAGAGACCAGATTGATGGAATGTAAATTTAAGAAATGGCTATCTCTATTATTTGAGTTCACGTAGTCCACAACTAACCAATCATTGAAATTGCTGTTTAAACACTCATATACAAATCTATGTGAGAGGTAAAGTTTTAGATTTTTACTGCTTGGGATTCCTATACCACACATCATATAAAACCTGTTACTGACATTTCCAAGAGTTTTTTTTAATGCGACAGGTTCTGATGATCCCAGCTGTACTCGCTTCGTAATTAACGAATGTTGGATGTGTCTTAAATTCATTGAAATCATTTTTAATTGGTTTCATTTATATACTTTTCTCCTCTTCTAATGTACCATTTTTCATCAGAGGAATACTTCACAAGATAACCTTTTGCGTCTTTTACTTGGGTATGATCAGCTGCGTTTTCTATTTCGTAATATCGCTTAAGCGCTCGATATTTTCATCCGCCGCAAGAAACACATGACTGGGTCGTTTCCTTGACCACCACTTCAGACATGATTATGGTCCAGTACTGACACAGCGAACACTATCCATATGATTTCTACAGTATTCTACACGACAATTATTTCCACAAAGAATTACTGAATTACTTTAACAAGAATTTGCGTGATTTTATCAAAATGGATATGAACGAATTATCAACGATGGCGCGTCACATGTTTTGTCAACACTAAAGACAGATGGTGATGGTATTTTAATTGATCCTACAATGAATGACAAACGGGATGCTGCTTTAATTAATAATTTTGTTGATGACAGCAAGTACATATTCAGAATAAGATTTAGTGAAATATCATCGAAGATGGACCGAAATGGATATTTCGTGATAAACTCGATCCTGTTAAGGAATCAAGGCGACATTAAAATATCATCATGGGAGATAAAAATTCTAAAGCAGGTATTTTCACCGGAATTGACAAACCATACTACAATAACTCATATGTTGTTTCCGCAGTTGTTTATGCGCTTTATCGTTTGAATGGACAGACATAGTTGCTCTTGCTGTGATGAAAACAGGCTTGCTAAATTGCGTGGTTCAACGTGTCAGATAATATTTTGCAAATTCTAGAAGAGGAATCGGACTTACAGAATCAAATATAAAACATTAATAAATAGTAAAACTCTATTACTAACGGAGCTAAAATAAACGACATGGTTATTTTAGAAAAAGCATTAAATATTCCAATAAATGTGAAAACAATAAAAGATGAGATTTTGTACAATTCTGGTAAATGATGTAATACGGGTGCTCAAATAATTTATATGATCATAATTTACATACATGGGCTGATTCAGTGAAAACGTTACTAAGGGAGAAAATAATATGATTTTATGACAGCGATATGCACGAATAAATCTACAATACAAGTAAGCGTGACCCTGTATCGATCTTGGTGTTTCACGGAGATGACTGCATAGGTTTAAATTAACATTTGTTCAGTTTCTTATGCCATCTGATGTTCTTTATCGGAAGGAATCACTCAGCAAAATATGAAACAAATTTTGGTAAAATATAACACAGACAACGATGATCTACTCGTTAGCTGTTTTACAAGGTTGTGTTGTGGCTCATCTAGCCTATAAAAAAATAAATGGCGTCCACCTCCAAACGAATTTCTCGATGATGCATCACAATATTCTGTTGAGTTTGGCTATGGTGGTCTTTGGAACACAAATATATTTCCTCTGACATAATTTCTGTTGACAACATCACTGCTTATCCGGCAACATTTCTTGGATTTGGTGAGTGTCATCGTTATTTTGAAAGATTTGGTCACCCAACGCACGAAATGACACGAGTTGCAATAAACCTGCCACTACCAAATATCGATCATACTGAACTTGCTGAGACTGAACAATTAGACGTTTCAGTGAGTATTCATAACGTGAGTACCAATTAGGTTTGGTTGAGGCTTTCATAAACCGGATATAAGCATCAATCTCAACGACTGTTGGGTAAAAAAGCATTGTTGGGCTTCGATAGTGCTATTACGATATGTATTCGATGCTAAGATCCTTACAACATTGACTATAGCTTCTGCGACAATTTTGTACAAATAACAAAAGACAAGTTCGGTTACCACATGACGAAAACATTATCTGCAGAAAAATTATTGGCAAGTTTACTCTGGGTTCATCATCTGATAATGCACGTACAAGATTGATCATTGATCCAGTCGAAATAGATTGTATTCTCAATAACACAGGGGCGAGAGGAGTGTTGGTGTCACTGATAAATGCAATCATATAAGATGGAATAAACAAGAGTACAATAGTTATCCACGTCGAGGGCAATTCTCTGTTTACTCATTTGAAATCATCTATGTAGGCATACTCATCAATAGACATATTATCGATGATCAATAGATTTCTCAATGACGCTATTAGAGTCACGACGGATTCTTTCTAATTTGTCTTTGTAGGAGGGAACGTCTTGAGTCATTTTTGGTTGATGACAGCGTTCCTATTGTGGTTCACGCGAATAAAACACGAACAAATACGTAAATATTCAGAGTCGGATGACCTTAAAACACCAGATATTTATTATCGTAATGATAATTTATCATAACCAGTTTCACCACCGTCAGTTAACGATCCAATCATGTGAAATAATACGGTCTATCTGAATGATCCAGGTGGTTCTGGTAAAATAATAATTATGATAGAATTATGTAAAAGCTCCAATATGATTGTGTTGACACCTACTCAACAGCCTGCCAGAGAGATGAAACAACATGGTGTCAGTACAATGCAAGTATGATAGATTCTATAGATGGCGAGGGAATGCATTGATCCCAGAACGAAAGGGTGAGAAATATATCCCAAGAATAATTATCTGGAATGAGATTTTTACAGCATTCAAAGATGTTTTAGAAATGCTTCTTGATTGGTTATCATTCAAAATCTACTACATTTATCATGTATGCCAATTATTGACAGCTGCCACGGTTTACAGGTGAATTACCATACGAATGGTTGATCGACCATGTTAGCCACTACACTATGAAGAAGTTTTGTACGACCATCGATCACAGGATCAACAACTAAGACAACTGAAATCATTAGAGTACAATAATTTCAGTTATCTGGAACTTATGGCGCTCTAAAAATCTAATAGTAGTATCTTTGAAACACGTACGTGCTCACGTACAACATAAATTATTTGAGCTTAACAATGAAACGTTTCCTTGTCAGCATGTCTGGCTATGCTATCGACAAACAGATACACGTCGACAAAAGATATTCCAGGAACTAAGACAAAACAAAAACTCGTTCTTAATGATATCGCCGATGTTCCAGTAGAGGCTGTTCAACAAGCGTTGTTAAAGTCATCGTGCTGGACTCTGGGATATGCGATAAGAATTCGTTCGTCTCAGGGATTAAAAATATCAGATACCAATATCTGGATTGTCGACGATCGTATCAAATGGCCAAATTAGTTCATCTCTAGAGTAATACAAATTATATCGGTTACGCAGATTTTTTCTACGTTTTGGAGTTGCTAACAGCGTCACAAACAACAACAGCTTCACTGGGAATTATCAACGGAGTAAAGAAACAATTGACAAATTGTACGCGATATGAAAAAATTACGCCAGTTTGATATGGATTTGGAATTTGTCGTGATCTTGAAAAAATAATCACTGCGCCTGCTGTATCACAATAATGTTGTGCCAACATTTTTCCCAATCACGTAAAACAATTTACTGTGGATAGAATCGATAGTAGTTTCGGTCACACACGCAAAAATGTCTCTATAATATGTCTTGGTTGTAACAGACGTAAAGCTATTTCGTTCCTCAAGGCGTGCGATCCTTTTTCAGAGTTTTTGTTAAAGCGTGGTGGGAATTTCAACTTGCATCTGTGACACTGTATCCAATCTGGTGGTGATTGGTGTTTTCAGGAATTACCTCTAATTGTTCATGCATAAATCAATGTTCAGGAGCTGTCGAATCTAATCCATACATTAAAGGCTGAGTTGTAGATCATACCACGCTGAAAATTGTATGTGTTGTAATACTCCACACTGGATCAATTGCTCTTGCTGCACCACCACTAGTTCACCAGGTTCATATAAATACCTCAAAAGCGCTGTCCGTTACGGATCACTGTCATCTCACCTCTGTCTGCGTGTGTTCGAGTCTAGGATTCGGCTAATGTAGATATGTGAGAAGCTTGCCAGTAGCTTCTCGTGTGTCGGTGGTTCTTTCCGGTGATTTCCCGGTTTCTTCCTCCACCATTAATACTGTCCGCCATGAATAGCCTATCGTGTGCTGAAAAATGGCGTTAAGCCCAACAACAAACAACAAACAAACAAACTCCACACTGGATCAATTGCTCTTGCTGCACCACCACAAGTTCACCAGGTTCATATAAATACCTCACTGTACTTACTGCCCAATGCTAGTCGTTTTAGCTGATCTGGTGTTTTTTGTCGTGGCATGTTTTTTTTTTCAATTGCATCGGCATGTTTCATGCTAATTCCGCTCGAGACCTCGTTGTTTAACACAGAGAAAACATAAGGTATTTTCAAAACTCATTCACGAAATCTGCCATGTAATTTTTGGGCATAATGAAGTCCAAAGAGTTGCTGTGCACGTGTTTTATTAAATCGTTCAACGATTGTATACCGGTATTTGGCCCACTATAATAAATCCATAACTGAGTCTGTGCTATTTTAAGTGACTGACAATTCGGAACTTTTACCGGAGTTGGAAAACCAATATTCAATAAAGGCTGTGTTGACGCTGCTGATATCATTGTGGTAGTCGGTTGTCTTGTGTTAGCCATGATCTGTTCAGTCGTGTGGTTTATTTCTGAGGTCATTATTATCTATACGGCGGATTTTAAATGTGGTGTTAGCAACGTTGGCAACATTGTTGCCCGCAACGGTGTGTTGGCGATCTTGTGATACCGATAACAAATACCACTAATTGCACTAAATTCATTGTCTGATATTACACCGTCGTTTAACCAGGCTGACATGATCGAAAATATATTTATACACGCATATGTTTCAGCGTAAGATTTTTCCTTGTGCTCGTGAAATTTGTTACAGGTATATGTTGATATATTTCCGCGACAGTGATGAGGATATCAGCAACACCGACAACAACAGCGACACCAATTCCAACCTTGGGCAGTATCGCGTGTGTCGCTGATAATGTGCAAATTAACGTCGTTGTTCCAGAGACCAGATTGGAAACGGCGAATACACAATTTTCGATGACGATGATTCGTCTGTGATATTTTTATCACGTGCTCTTTTATGATTTCTTCCAGCAAGTGTCTTCCATGCACGTGTGGGATTCATTATGTATTATACTAAGTTACCAATTGAAGTGTGTCCGCGACAAATTCCAGACGCCACCTATATATCGTTGCGGTTAAGACCTTATCTGCTGCTTCCAGTATGAATGTTTTCTCTGTATTATGATTTAACACGACTGATACAGTTCCGGGAAATCTATCGGATATGTAGTGAATATCCAAAATGTCTTAATGCTAGACACTGAGACCCTGTACATTTACATACTCAGCGGTATTTTTGATAAAGTTGTTTTGTTGTGACCACGTTGCCGAGTCCAACGCTACTGTGTATAACGCGTTGATGAGTGGCGTTGTATGAACAACATGGGCATAATTCATTTTGATTTTCTCGGTGAATTTACCTAATATCAACGAAATTTGAAACCCCCAAACATCCGTTGACCATTCTATTTATGGCTCCTTGAAAATTCGTAAACACGGTTTTATGATTACTATATTGAGATCCGAGCCTGGTCAGTCCATTAGTGATTGTCATTAACGAGGTCATCATCGGGATGTTGATGTTTTCCACGTATTTTATCGTTTCAGAATCATCGTTTGATTCTTTTTCTCTCAAATTAACAATGATAATTCCGCTCATGTTAAGGTCGCCAGTCTTGCTTTTTTGTCCACCTATATTATTGATGTTACATCATCGTCTGAGTTTGGTTCTCTCGCATTGATAATTGTATATCTGTTCAAGTAGGGATTGTCATTCATTATGCCTCCAATTCTTCTAATATGTTCAGCATTCTCCACCGAGATTGTTAGAAGTGATTCCTTCGATTCTTTAATTCTACCGGTTTCAGTAAACACCACTACATTATCTTCGGTCCTGTCTGGAACTCACAGAATAATATTTGTCAGCGGTATCTTGGTCATTTCAACCGTCCTTGCTGATTCTGATAAACAACAACCTCATTTGTATCAATATCGACGATACGCAAAAGATCTGTAATTTCATCTTGTGTTGCTTATTTGGATAAATCAATGTCACAATGGCGTTTGCCTTTAGCATATCCTACGTAAATATCTACCACTATAATCCGTTAACCTGTTTAAAAAGACGTGCAGTATACTCATGCACAACTTTTTGAGGCGGCGCTGATGACTTTCACACGACGATAAGTACCACAAACAGTTCTGAACCAAGCATTAGTAAATACATTATTGTCTGTGTTGGCAATTTTTAATACCAGATTGATAAGTCACCGGCTAAGTTATTATATCATGAATGAGCTAATTGCATGTTTCCAAAGGCACATCAATTATTCAATTTGTTACAATCCTGTTTACGACTCTGTGAAGAGTTCTTTCAGTCTTAACATTTTCTGGGTTCGCCTGATACTGGCTTGAGGTGAAATGAATGTAGATTTTTACTTGTGGTGTTGGTATTGATTATTTCTGTATAATAAAAGACTTGAATGACAGAGAAGAATAAGAGAAGAATGAAGAAATGTATGTTATCTATGATGTAAATAAATACAGACTAAATTATGTTTTGCTTTTATTGTGTTCTCTTATTTTCATTTTCTAATAATCATAGATTAGAATTATATTGACATACAGAATAACAATTTCACTTCATGTCCATACATTTACTATACAACATAAGGAAATAAGATTGTTTGCTTATTACACAATTGTTCATGTATACTTAAGGAAACAATTTTATCATAAATGTATTATACAGTGATTTTAATAAAATTTAGATTATTATTTATTTTTTTAACAGTAGAATATAATCTTAATGATAGAGGCTTGTACTTATCTATCTATATTAATTCTCTATAAACTAAAACTTTCAAATAAAAATCTGGGCAAATCCGAATTTTGGGTAATTCCGAAATTCGTATAACTTAAAACCTGGAGCATTCCAAAATTTACATAATTCAAAATCCGGGCAAATCCGAATTTTGGATAATTCCAAAATTCATATGACTTAAAATCTGGAGCAGTCCGAAATTTACATAATTCAAAATCTGGGCAAATCCTAATTTTTGATAATTTAATAACATAACCTTTTAAAGATAACCTTTACATGAATAAAATTTGTCATGACCGAATAATGGTCAGAAAGGAGACAAACGGTTCAGACCTCAATATTGTCTGTTTCTCGTCTGCAAAGACGGAGCTGTATTTATACTCTCCGTAACCTTGGAAAACCTCAAATGTTTACATCAACATCAATAGCGGGGAAACTCTAGGTTTCCCGATTCGGGTTAGAAACGGGAACGCTAACACCTCGCGCTAAACAACATAGAATGCTGGGAACAATGGTGCCATTACAAAACTAACAGAGCGGGTTCCGAGAGGCAATATTTAATTAAAATACACAGTAAATAAGTAAGGCAACACAAAATATCGTCATCAAGTAATGCATAAGTATCAAACAATTACTCGAAACATAGTGACGAGTTAGAATAATCATCACAATAGATGAAATGAGTGTCGGTCGGTCTCATTCAAAGCCGCCATGTGCTTTTAACAAGGGACCGTCACAAAGCAACTTAATCAATGGAAACAAGGTACATGTATGCAACATTTTAAATAATTGTACTAAACATATAGATAAGATAAATTTGTGAGACTGACATAGCATTGTGCTGACCACGACGTTCAAGTAGCATTGTTTAGTTTGACAGAATAAAGAGTTGGCTCCGTAATTAGCAATAACACATGTTACTACGTGAGCCCGAAAACGTATGTCAACGACCAATTGCCTAAGCAAATGCAAGTGTTCCAACGAGAAAAAAACCCAGATCAGATAGGTTACAGAAACGTAAAATCTCGCTGAGATTTCTGCAAACCAGAATCAACATTCTGATCACGACCCCAAAACGTCATCAAATGATGATACACGCGTGCAACTTGATTATTCTCGAAATTCAATACCGCTTCTTCAGATGGTTCTTGATAATTTATCCTATGAGAGACTTCTGAAACTCTAAGCGTGACAAGCATCATTGGGTTTCGCATCTGCGTATTTATCTGGTGTTATCCTGAAACGATACGAATATATGTCGTGGCGCCGATACCCCATGATGTTATGCTATCTGCCATGTAAATAACCCAGCAACGATACTCTGGACAATGTCTGTGGTCATAGTTGACCATGACAACGTTGACATTCCACCGCTATACATACACATTTAATATGGATACGCTGTAGGCTTTGTATCCATAATAGGAATAATCAAATGTATTTGCTGTTAGCGAGTAATCGCCTTGTGGATTTAAACGAAAGGGGAGTGTCTATTGTTTCATGTTCATCAGTGGATGAGATGAAAACATCTTTATGAGGTTTTGCATTGCTTTTCTTTCACACTATAAACTGAAACAAGACTTCCATATTAGTAACAGTCGTCATATGGTTTTGGTGACTGGTATATAGGTTCTTGCTAGTAAATTACATCAAGGGTGTATCTTTATTCTGTTACAATTAGTAACAGTCTTCCAGAATGTTTTGCATGTGAATTCTGTTACGGAAACAAAGAATAAAACATTAAAGTATTTATGTACAACCAATAAAATTGTATAAATTTGATCCGTTAAAGATTCTCAGATTCTTGTTTCCCTTACTCCTATCAACCTACCTGTATGACCTTACAAATATTGACGGTGAAGATGACTCGTAGAATCTCTCGCTTATAAACAACATGTATTTTGTAAGTTCGATTGAAATTGTTTTACATATATTACGTTTTTTTGTGCAAAACATTTCAATGGAAGTAGTAAAATACATGTTGTTATATATATATATATATATATATATATATATATATATATATATATATATATATGTGTGTGTATGTATGTGTGTGTGTGTCTGTGTGTGTACGTGTGTGTATGCATGCATGGACGATTGGATGGATGGATATGTGTGTGTGTGTGTGTTTTGAGACAATTGATTGAGACATTTTTTACTTTGTAATAGTTTTAAAAAGTACACAAGTGTTCAATAACGTGTCCTTAATTTTCAAGAGTATAAGTGACGCTAAATTAGCGTCTTTTACCATGTGGGCTCCTTCCTACACATATTTAAATAAGTCTCCACCCTTTCCTAAATACCATTTACCCGACTCGACTCTAAATTAATTGCAAATGCCTTCTGCACGATTTGTTGCCAGTATCGATAATCAAGGGTTTGAGAGAATGTACGTAATGCGTTTGAAATACTGTAATCTGTGATTCACCTCGAACCTTTAAATAGGCAAAAAATTGTCTACAGCAAGAACTATTTTTCAATCATTCAGTTGGGAATTTACGATACTGCGAAACAAGAAGTCGTCTTAGGAATTTGAGTGGTTCTTTAGTTCATTTATTTGTAAACTGCATATAAGTGGGCCTAAGGCCACAAAGATATGCAAAACGAATGCATTACAAGAGAAGTTGGAGTGATTGATGATGTAGCACTATTGCTCTCTCTCTCTCTCTCTCTCTCTCTCTCTCTCTCTCTCTCTCTCTCTCTCTCTCTCTCTCTCTCTCTCTCTCTCTTACACACACACAGACACACACATACATTTATGTCTATGCGTAAGGAATAGGTCAAATTACTAGTAGTATGTACAGACTAAAAACGAGGATGTTTGTTTTTCAGTTGGACCGCTACGTGGCCTAGTGGTTAGAGCGGTTGCCTCAGTTATGGGATGTCGCGGTTCGAACCCCAGCCGATTCATGCCAAAGAGTAATACAAATGTTTAGTTACAACTGCCTCGCTAGGCATTCAGCATTAAGAGGTCAGTGTTAGCAATAGTCGGCCTGATGTCAGGATAATTTGACTGGGTGAAATAATTGATCCTAATAATTTACGTACTTCTGAAATTTTCAATAAAAGTATCTTATCTATTAAAAACCGTGTAATTTATAAGTAAATTAACCATTTTTCTTAAATATCAATTAACCTAAGTTACCATCTATACCCGCATTTAGGTCTCGTCTAGATAAAATCTATGGAGACCCATATCTGCCGTCCCATATTGCTTCTACTTACAAGCGAGTATTAACTGATTATCAATGACACATTTGAAGGAAATTTTTATTAATTTACCTATATAAAAGAATATAAGGAATTTATTGAACTTAATCCATTTCAGCTTATAATAAATAAATAAATCTAGCTAGTTTTAAATTGCTAAATAAGTTACAATTGAGTATGCATTATAAATGAAATAATTACATCATTTGGTTTAAATTTAAATTTCAGGAATCAATTGACAATGAAAAAATTTATACACAAACGCTTCCTACTTCATCACTGTTGGAATATATATATATATATATATATATATATATATATATATATATATATATATATATATATATATATATATATATATACTATATATATATACAGTATAATTAGCAATGTCATAAAAAAAATAAGTAAAAGCTGATTTAGATAAAGGCTTGGAATTTGTATGCAGAAGATTGAGACTTGGAGACTTGCATCAGTTTCCAAACCATGTAACAACCTTAGGCACTCAATGGGTTTTTCATATCGCTTAAATCTTCCGTTATTTTCTAAAAATCCTGAAGTTTGGATTCCCTTTCATCTCTCCTTCGTGTGGGCATAGTGTCTCGAAAATTTACTTCCAACCTTGACAGGTCGAATTCCCCAAATAATCCCAAATTGTTTCAGAAAGTGGGGGATAAGTCGTAGATACCAATGCTAGCTGACGTCTTTAACATTTCCAACCTAATGTAATTTGTCAAATAGATATTGTTTACAACTGAGCGAGCTTACATGAGACGTTAATTTGTTATAAAAGTTCTTTATCTGCATCGTGGTAATTTCCTGATGAGATATAGTGTTTTATCGAGTCTGAGCGATTAGACTTTCGAATTGGTATATATATATATATATATATATATATATATATATATATATATATATATATATATATATATATATATATATATATATATATAGATGCAATAAACTGACGACGAACAGTACGAAACTAGTAACTAACTAGCCTAAGCGCTTTCGACTCTTAATGAGTCTTTTTCAAAGGCAAATACAAAACATAGTTACGATAAACAAATAAACACAAAAACGTTGCGTTTGTAAACCTCTACATTTCTATCTTCACATGTGCTAAAACTATAAATACAACCAGCTTGTATAGACTAGTTGCGGAAACTGAAAACGTTGTATAATTCCCTAAAAGTCTACAAGCCAAAGCGACATCTATTTTTACTTTGTGTACATATGTAACGCAGATTATATCCCGGATATTTGGTTCTATACCGGTTATTCTTATAGTAAAAATTGAAGGATAAGAAGATTTAGAAAATGTTAAATTCTACTAGTGCATAGTTTTCATTTTCTAGTCTTCTTGGTTTAGACCGCTTGGTTTCAATGTTCTAAGGCGGCGTATCCAGTATGATTCCTTTTCCTTCCTGGTTTCGGAACTCCAGCTGTGGTTGTTGGCAATAGCGATAAGTATTATATATGTTCTCCTCCCCTGGCCACACTTTCAGTAATATAATACTTATCGCTATTGCCAACAACCACAGCTGGAGTTCCGAAACCAGGAAGGAAAAGGAATCATACTGGATACGCCGCCTTAGAACATTGAAACCAAGCGGTCTAAACCAAGAAGACTAGAAAATGAAAACTATGCACTAGTAGAATTTAACATTTTCTAAATCTTCTTATCCTTCAATTTTTACTATAAGAATAACCGGTATAGAACCAAATATCCGGGATATAATCTGCGTTACATATGTACACAAAGTAAAAATAGATGTCGCTTTGGCTTGTAGACTTTTAGGGAATTATACAACGTTTTCAGTTTCCGCAACTAGTCTATACAAGCTGGTTGTATTTATAGTTTTAGCACATGTGAAGATAGAAATGTAGAGGTTTACAAACGCAACGTTTTTGTGTTTATTTGTTTATCGTAACTATGTTTTGTATTTGCCTTTGAAAAAGACTCATTAAGAGTCGAAAGCGCTTAGGCTAGTTAGTTACTAGTTTCGTACTGTTCGTCGTCAGTTTATTGCATCTATTTTAATTAATCCCTGACACACGTGATCCCTTGGTGGATCCAGTACGCTTGAGAGGGTTGTTATTCGCCATATGATTTGTATTCTTTATATATATATATATATATATATATATATATATATATATATATATATATATATATATATGCTGTATCAATGATATACGACGAGATGTATAAATATTTCATTGAAAAAATGGGACATGCCGAATTCCTTTTGATGAACAATTTATACAGCGAGTGGTATATCATTCATACAGCGTTCATTCTGTACATATATTTTAATTATATTACATACAAATACATATATTTGCCCTTTGAACGGAGTTAAGATTTATTACAGGTGACTGTGTATTGAGCGAGTAAATGAACTTCTCATATCCCCAAGTGTGTCAGCTACAAAATATAGTTCATTGCCTTTTGTGGCTATTCACAATTACTTTTGCATATTAATAAGTTTCTTTCTTTCTTCCCATTAATTAAATCAGTATAATACACACTTATGATTTAAGCATGAAAGATGGTTTTAATAAAAGTAGAGCACAAGAGACACTAGGATAAGTACGCCATTCACATGAATGCTAAGCCATTCACCTACCGGCTCATGAAAATTAATGTGGAATAGAAAATAAGCAATATAACCAGCCAACAAGAGATAATCACAATATTTTAATATATTTAGAGTTGATATAAGTCATTATTCTGCTTTAGTAACAGAACCACCGACCATAAACTAACTCTCTATCGGTGTGTCTGTGTGTCTCTATCATGCTTTGGTCGGTTTGAGTTTAACCTTTGAAATCAGTCCAGAGCTATCTTTTGATGACGCAGTCAAAAATCCTTTACGTTCGTCATTTCATAGATTTTAGCCCGTGCCTTGCTACGATGGTCCAGAGAGAGAGAGAGAGAGAGAGAGAGAGAGAGAGAGAGAGAGAGAGAGAGAGAGAGAGAGAGAGAGAGAGAGTATATAACAGTATGTGTAATCGAGGAGTTGACTGCATAATGTCGACATGGTTTGCAACTTTGTATCATTGATAAATACTGCAGATAAATCCCAAGGATATCGTTACGACGAACCTTATTATTGTAGGTTACTTTGTGCTAATTTTATTGTAAAATTTTAATCCAATCCAAATTACTTTTCTGTTTCATTTCACATTTCTGCGTAGTTTGTCCGTTTTGCATGGGGGGAGGGCGAAAAGCAGAAAGGATTGTGATGAAGATGTGTACCATATTAAATTCATTCTTACTGCTCTTTGTCATTTTTTTCGTACGCTACCAATGATGAATTTGTGGAAATTCATTTTTGATCTAGAATCCATTGCAGATGGTCGCTAGAATGTTTATATATGTGTATTATTGAGATATGAGAAGATCACAATTTGATATACCAATAGTATTGGTATATCAAACTGCTTTATACCAGCACTATAAATGATATATTATTTTAAGTTATGTGGTATATATATATATATATATATATATATATATATATATATATATATATATATATATATATATATATATATATATATATATATATATATATATATATATAATGGCCATGTAATAATTCAGAATAGAGATTTGGATTCTAGATCTGCATAAATGGGAGCAACACAACAATTTCAATATATTCTCACCTGTCTTTATTAACACAATTGAATTGCTTTAAATAAATAAAAAAAAATCCGACAAAAATAAATGTATCCAATTATGTTTATAACAACACTGGAGACATCTAAGTTAGCTCTAACAAAATTTGTCCAATGGGATTTGGCATACGCTGTTCGCTTTGAAATAGTACGCTTAATCTTTTGTCCAGGTATACAATGGACTTTGTTTGGATATGCGGGTGTGTCGGGGTGGGGGAGATATACATTATGGGATGTGCTAAAAATTGATATCATTTCTGATCTCACTTTTTAGTGTCTGGCTCTCAGAACGACCAAAGAATTAAATCAGAGGTCAAAAAGCTTGTGGTATACCCCAAGGTCGGATTTTTACATAAGAACTAAACGCTGTACCGATACATGTTTTTATAGAACGATTATGCAAATACCTCAATTAGTATTTTTAACAAACGAAACAATTCAAGAAGGTGACATTTTTTAGTAAATGATTGCCAGTATAGATCTGTTTTGCTTTCTCAAAAAGCAAATTTTTCTCTCAAAACTACTTATTTCGTGTCATGGCATGCGCGATGCGGTACTTGTTTTGTTTGATATTAGGTTTTCTTAGCCCCATGAATGTTCTGAACCAGTGTTTTCAACATCCATACGTTTCTCCTTTTTATTTTGTCTTAGGTATATAATGAAGTCAACGTAGATTATAATATAGGTTTTCTACAAAGTTTCATTCATGTGTAAATACATATTCGTACAGAATAAAACAGTCAAACTGAGCTTATGGTTATAACAGGACGAGTGTGTTTTGACAGCTCTATCATGGGTTTGTTTACTGAGTTGAGATATAATGTTGAAAATGGTCACTTGAGATATGGGGACAATGTGCAGTAGATACATAATGAAAATAAAATGTGCCGTAGAGATATCAAGGGGGAAATGAGCAGTTGAGATATCATAGAGAAAATGAGCAGCAGAGATATGGGGCAAACGATTAGTAGAGATATAGAGAAAACGAGCTGCAGAGATATCATAGGGAAAAATATCCGAATCGATATAATGTGAATATAAAGAGTGTAGATATGGAGCGAATGAGCAGTAGAGATATAATGGAGAAAATGATCAGCAGAGATATCAGGAGAAACATGAGAAATAGAATTCTATAGGGAAAATGTAAAGAAGATATATCATCTGGAAAATGATCAGTAGAAATATCATGAGAAAATGAGCAATAGAGGTATTCTGGTGAAAATTAGGAGCTAAGATATCATGAGGATAAGTACTTTAAGGTTAACGTAGGAGAATCTTGATTTGTTGTATGTGATGGCGTCATCTATGTACGTATAATGGCTAGCTATTCCAGTTGTCATCATGTTCATTAAACGCTGGAATACTGAGAGAAAATTTTCATACCAAATGGAATCGCTTTATTTGGGTAAAGTTCATATGGAAATGCAAATGTCAAATTGTTGTGGGAATAGAAATAAGAAACATTTTTAATTTTCTCATTTTATAGATATCTCCTTAACTCTGCCACGACCCTTTGTCGCAGTTCGTCCATAACGTATTTATGTCTAAGTACAACCCACCTGACCTATGTTGCAATCCCCAACCGTCAAATCTGAAAATTACTCTAAATGTTTAAACGGGTCGATTATAAAGGCTGAATTTAAAGTTAGTAAACAATTTCTTTACAGCTCCATATTAATATAGATGCAACGGTTGATGATCAAAAGTCGATATATATATATATATATATATATATATATATATATATATATATATATATATATATATATATATATATATAAACACTGTAAGTCCTATTTACCCATTTTTAAATTGTTTTGTTAAAATATACAAATCTTGCTGGCTATCACTTTTCTTTGTTACTGGGTACTAGCCCTTACACACACACACACACACACACACACACACACACACACTACACACACACATATATATATATATATATATATATATATATATATATATATATATATATATATATATATATATATATATATATATATATATATATTCTTACGTATATGTGATTAAATTGCTTGTGCATAAGGTTTAAAATTCTTTATATTTCATTTTTGTTTGATTGTAAAAGGTATCAACAGGAAATTGTTTGATTGTAAAAGGTATCAACGGGAAATTAAAACGATTGGCCAATATCAGGGGCATACATTCTTTGTATGTTCACTGTGTGTAAACAACCTATTTCTATGATTAGTTCTTAAGTTGGGTGACTGGCGGACGTGCCAAAATTAGTGTAGTAAGAGACCAGTCAACATGACCAATCTCGCGAGACTTGACATGAAGTCTGGGGTTTTAAATACGCATTCCATATACTTTTATAGAGTCATTCTAACATCTTGAAGGAACAAGCTGTATTAATTATAATTTGTTACCGTGATTGTTTGTGCTTTGTCTAATTTTTGGATTTAATAATTTATTCCCCATGAAACTCAACAAGTTGACTTTTCTTTTAAAAAGTCTGAAAAATATTCATGGAAGTTTATTCAGGAATTATTCGTAAACAAAGAGTGTAAATCAAGAGAAGAATTGTTGATATTCATACATTTCACTACATCTGACGTCATCGCCATCCATATTTGTACGTCTTTGGGACTCGATCATGGATTCTTATAGGACTATTTAGTGATAGGAGTTGTGTTTTGATTCTTAGGATCAAATTTTGGATTCTATTTACAGACTGTAAGCCCTAATTACCCATTTTAAATTGTTTTGTGAAAATATACAAAGCTTGTTGACTATCTCTTTTCTTTGTTACTGAGTAATATCCCATATATATATATATATATATATATATATATATATATATATATATATATATATATATATATATATATATATATATATATATATATATATATATATATATGAAACAACTGCTGGCCTAGTGGTCTCGGGTCCTGGAGATCGTGGGTTCTGTCGAGTCATACCAAAGACTTACAAAAATGGTACTAACAGATGCCTCGCTTTTCGCTCAGCTTTAAGAGGATAGTGTTAGGACTGGTTGGCCTGGTGTCAGGATAATGTGACTAGATGAGACATCATGCTAGATGTCTGATGCATGATGCCCCAGTGCTAGATATCACTATAAACTGACACGCTGCAGACATCGTAGCGATATGACAGAAACATTGTTAAAGCTACGTTAAAAATCATAATCACATAATCACACACACATAAATATATATATATATATATATATATATATATGTATATATATATATATATATATATATATATATATATATATATATATATATATATATATATATATATATATATAACACTCGAAACATGTAGATTAGGCTTTCAGGCAAACGATAATTGGTTTTGATACAAATCGCTCCACCTCCTCTCCAACTCCTTCGGCATTTGAAAGATGGTGTGCCCAATTTTACCAGTTTGTGTTTCTGCTGGTAGTCAAACGTTAATACCACAGGCGAAAATGGTACTTTGGTTCTCATAGCAGTATGGCAATGACAATGTCTCACAAGCAAGCATCCCTCAATGGCGACCGTGGTGGTTGTTGCTGAAGTGGACACATGCGTCTTGATTGTAGTGTGAGAACGCAGTTGGGTGGTTGGTAGTGAGGGTCATATCAGTAGAGAGCTTTTAATCCGCTCAATAATCTGCTAATAGTCCTTTTCAGTATACCTTTGGGTTGCCCACAATGTCGAAAGCAAAGAGAGAATTCGTGCAATTGCATCATCTACTTGAACGGAGAAATTTGTCTATTGCTCCGGTGCGGCACGAAACACCAACTGAGTGGATGTTGAGAGCATGGTACAGCTACCTTTCCATGCCACATTGAGAAAAATCGAGGCAAGCTAGTTGAAAACATGCAGTAATGAAGAGGAAAACGTCCGGTCATCCACCATGTATAGCTGGGTTTACAAAACCCCTATTGGACAGTTTTAGGGCACTATTGAAGGAGGGCATCACTACAGTGAGAGTCACTGGTGATATGAACATAAGGAAGACATGGTGTGATGCAGTTTATAATTTCATACACAATTTTCTTTATAATGTGTGACGAATTGAGTTGGAATGTGCATAGACCACTAAACGAGGTCCTTTAAATCCAAATTAATTTCGAATGTATCGATAATATTTGTACCAATATTTTAAAACGATTCACAGTGATATCTAGAAGTACCGATATGATACACAAATTATGTGTTGTGGTTTTTTTCTTTTTTTTCCCCCTTGTTGTATAAAGGTTCATTTAATCTTGAGTCAATGGAAGCCCGACCCAGAAGAACTATGTTTTCAGCACATACGAGGAACCTGGCCAACATTCATTCCAGGCAAAAGATGCATGGTCGCTATTCCAGCATAAAAAATAAAGGAAATATCTTTTCAATTTTCAAACAAAATGTGAAGTTTTGCAAGTTATGGTGTCTATCTTAAACGCTTGCTTTACTTGATCACTTATCAGAAAGGTGCGCATTTCGCGTGATCTGTGAGGGTGTGTGGAAACAGAGCGAGCGCATTAAATTATTCGCTCAGCATGAATATATATTATTATCACAGTAATACTGACTTTGATTGCGAGATCGCGTCGAGCTGTCAGCATCAGAAACTTGAGAATCATGACTCCAATCTTCGTACGTGTTTCATTTAAAGTGGTGCGCCACAACAATTTGGCAATCGCATGATTTAGTTGGCGCCGTTTAACACATTCTCGCCCATCTCTGCATATTTGAACAAATGACTGCACATTTTTGGAATGTATTTTACCTGTTGCTACCTGGAAAATTGATTTTCAATATCTTACAAAAAAAAGATTTTCAGTGTCAGTAATCAAAGATAAAGCATTATATGGAATTCTTTTGAAATGTGATCTATCTCGACCCTTTTATTGACAAAAAATGGTCTAAGAAATAATTTTTCGATCAAGAAGATGAGAATTTATGATACTAGGAAACAAGTGATCGCATTCGGAATTTGAGTAGGGTTTTAGTACACCAATTGTAAAGTTACAAAACTGTGGTACGCAATATTTGAGTGTGCACACACCCACAACAGTATGCTAAATATTTGAGTGGCACAGATACTGTTTACGTGGACTATTTTGTTCTCTCTCTCTCTCTCTCTCTCTCTCTCTCTCTCTCTCTCTCTCTCTCTCTCTCTCTCTCTCTCTCTCTCTCTCTCTCTCTCTCTCTCTCTCTCTCTCTCTCTCTCTCTCTCACACACACACACACACACACACACACAAACGAACATACATGTATAGGATATACATAATCGTAAATCTTTCACTAATTTTCATGAATAATGCTTACACAAGACAGTTCTTTTTCTTACTTGTGTTATATGAGCTTCAAGTTAGAGATATAAGTGGCTCTATAAGGTCCTATGTTGCGCAATCCTCTACATCAAAGCTTTATAAGGTCCTAGGTAGTGCAAACCTCTACATCAAAGTTTTGTAAGGTCCTATGTTGTGTAATCCTCTACATCAAAGCTTTATAAGGTCCTATGTCGTGTTATCCTTTACATCAAAGCTTTATAAGGTCCTATGTCGTGTAATCCTCTACATCAAAGCTTTATAAGGTCCTATGTTGTGCATTCCTTTACATCAAAGCTTTATAAGGTCCTTTGTTGTGTAATCCTCTACAGCAAAGCTTTATAAGGTCCTATGTCGTGCAATCCTCTACATCACTATTTTGTAAGGTCCTATGTTGTGTAATCCTCTACATCAAAGGTTTATAAGGTCCTATGTTGGTCAATCCTCTACATCAAAGCTTTATAAGGTCCTATGTCGTGCAATCCTCTACATCAAAGCTTTATAAGGTCCTATGTTGTGTAATCCTCTACATCAAAGCTTTATAAGGTCCTTTGTTGTGTAATCCTCTACATCAAAGCTTTGTAAAGTCCTATGTCGAGTAATCCTCTACATTAAAGATTTATAAGGTCCTCTGTTGCGCATTCCTTTACATCAAAGCTTTATAAGGTCCTTTGTTGTGTAATCCTCTACATCAAAGCTTTATAAGGTCCTAGGTCGTGCAATCTTCTACATCAAAGCTTTATAAGGTCCTATGTTGTGTAATCCTCTATATCAAAGCTTTATAAGGTCCTATGTCGTGTAATCCTCTACATTAAAGCTTTATAAGGTCCTATGTTGTGTAATCCTCTACATCAAAGCTTTATAAGGTCCTATGTCGTGCAATCCTCTACATCAAATTTTTGTAAGGTCCTATGTTGTGTAATCCTCTAGATCAAAGCTTTATAAGGTCCTATGTTGGTCAATTCTCTACATCAAAGCTTTATAAGGTCCTAAGTCGTGCAATCCTTTACATCAAAGCTTTATAAGGTCCTATGTTGTGTAATCCTCTACATCAAAGCTTTATAAGGTCCTATGTTGGTCAATCCTCTACATCAAAGCTTTATACGGTCCTATGTTGGTCAGTCCTCTACATCAAAGCTTTATAAGGTCCTTTGTCGTGTAATCCTCTACATCAAAAGCTTTATACGGTCCTATGTTGGTCAGTCCTCTACATCAAAGCTTTATAAGGTCCTTTGTCGTGTAATCCTCTACATCAAATCTTTATAAGGTCCTTTGTCGTGTAATCCTCTACATCAAAGCTTTATAAGGTTCTATGTTGTGTAATCCTCTACATCAAAGCTTTATAAGGTCCTATGTCGTGTAATCCTCTACATCAAAGCTTTATAAGGTCCTATGTCGTGCAATCCTCTACATCAAAGCTTTATAAGGTTCTATGTTGTGCAATCCTCTACATCAAAGCTTTATAAGGTCCTATGTCGTGTAATCCTCTACATCAAACCTTTATAAAGTCCTATGTTGTGTAATCATCTACATCAAAGCTTTATATGGTCCTATGTCGTATAATCCTCTACTTCAAAGCTTTATAAGGTCCTAGGTTTTGCATTTGTCTACATCAAAATTATCGTTCAGCACTAATTTTTTTATTTTACAAGCGAACAAAATTTGTAACGAGGAATAGACCAAAGATCTCGTAAATTTTTACGTTGTTTCTTCACATTGCGAGATAAAAACATTTTTTAAATATTAGTAAATCAAGACTAATTTGCATATCCTTAATTTAAAAAGATTCGTAACTTACTCTTGTAAGTCAATTAGAAAGATTATTTAATGTAATCCGAGGAACCCATACAAGACTTTAACAACTTTTTTAAGTATTATGAATCACTTAAATTATTTCAGTAAATTACTCCACTTATTTAGTTTCATTTGATAACAGAGAGAGGCACACTAGTTTTTAATGATATCAATCAATTACTTTAATTCAATCGATATTATTTAAGAAAGGGTAATGAATATTATTGAATATTATCGTAATTGGAACTTGAAGGTTCTTGAAAACTTTTAATTCAAGTGTTTTGGATCACCTGCATGGCCAAGGAATATTACACACGAGAACCTACTCATTAAATGACTGTATAGTCAGCGATAGAACAACGTCGTTAATGCAATGAAGGCAGCTATTGCATCAACATAATTAAGAACTTTTCGATAGTTCTGTAATATTTCATTCTAAAAAACATTTGCTACTTCCTTGTAAATGTTTAACAATTTTAATGAATAATCCGTACTAGACCCCTTCTTTTTGCAAAATGGAATTGTTCACATTGTTTATTGAAGATCTTTATCAGCCAAAATTTTGAGAAATAATTGCATGCCATAATATTATAATGCAGAACCTCGGCATTCAAATGGTTTACTCAAGCATTTAACTCCTGGATTTGTTGAATATGTAAAAGTGAAATTTTCGGCCCTTTTGTAAAAAAAAACGTAGTATGTATTTCCCTTTTATCTTATGTTTGTCAAGGCAAACTGTCTTGCAAATTTACTATCAATCTGACAGGTGAAATTCCTAAAATTCTCAAAATAATCCCAAATTGGTTGTTTGGAATTAGCTACCTGTGCTTTTTGTTGTGTTTAACATCTTCAAACAAATGCACATTTATCAAACAGATATCGTTTACAGTCGAAGAGAGCTTACGCGAGACGTTAATATGTTACCAAAGTTCGCTACATGAATTGCGCTTTCTTTACAGCTAATACGTTTGTAGTGCTTTTATCGGGCATGATCGATTAGTCCTTTTGAAAATAGATATTTAAATGATCCTTCTCCTCATAACATTTTCAGAAGAGGGCTTTAGAAGCATCACTTAAAATATCAAACCGATCAATAAATCTGATAGACATGAGAATGGGATATGATTCGTGAAAAGGTCCTTATCCGTGTCGTGTAATACAAAAAGGAAGGCTATGGAATTTATACAGATTATTTTAAATACATTCTCCCCCCTTTCCCAACATCAACTTGCAAGAACTTTACAGCCACATTTCTCTCAGCTAATTAATATTTGCACAGAACATGGTTTTATTAAGAGTTCTGGATGTCGCGAAGGAATTGACTTGCTTTCCCTCAGTGAGGCTTTACTTTGGATTCCATCCTTGCGCTTTCATGTCGACTGTGAAAGGATCATGATCTTTTTAGTATCTTGTCTATGTGTTCCACATCAAGTACCCGTCCTCAAGCATTTGGTCCTTATTAATGATAATAATAATAATAATAATAATGATAATAATAATAATAATAATAATAATAATAATAATAATAATAATAATAATAATAATAATAATAATAATAATAATGATAATGATAATAATAATAATAATAATAATAATAATAATAATAATAATAATAATAATAATAATAATAATAATAATGATAATGATAATAATAATGATCTTTTTAGTGTCTTGTCTATGTGTTCCACATCAAGTACCCGTCCTCAAGCATTTGGTCCTTATTAATGATAATAATAATAATAATAATTATGATAATAATAATAATAATAATAATAATAATAATAATAATAATAATAATAATAATGATAATGATAATGATAATAATAATAATAATAATAATAATAATAATAATAATAATGATAATGATAATAATAATGATCTTTTTAGTGTCTTGTCTATGTGTTCCACATCAAGTACCCGTCCTCAAGCATTTGGTCCTTATTAATGATAATAATAATAATAATAATTATGATAATAATAATGATAATAATAATAATAATAATAATAATAATAATAATAATAATAATAATAATGATAATGATAATAATAGTGATCTTTTTAGTGTCTTGTCTATGTGTTCCACATCAAGTACCCGTCCTCAAGCATTTGGTCCTTATTAATGATAATAATAATAATAATAATTATGATAATAATAATAATAATAATAATAATAATAATAATAATAATAATAATAATAATAATAATAATAATAATAATAATAATAATAATAATAATAATAATAATAATAATAATAATAATGATAATGATAATAATAATGATCTTTTTAGTATCTTGTCTATGTGTTCCACATCAAGTACCCGTCCTCAAGCATTTGGTCCTTATTAATGATAATAATAATAATAATAATAATAATAATAATAATAATAATAATAATAATAATAATAATAGTAATAGTAATAATGATAATGATAATAATAATAATGATGATGGTAATAATAATAATAATAATAATAATAATAATAATAATAATAATAATAATAATAATAATGATAATAATAATAATAATAATGACAATAATAATAATGATGATGATGATGATGATGATAATAATAATAATAATAATAATAATAATAATAATAATAATAATAATAATAATAATAATAATAATAATAATAATAATAATAATAATAATAATAATAATGATAATAATAATAATAATAATAATACCGAAACCAATAATCAAAAACCTCAGTCAACAGTGTTAGTGAGCAATAGGCTATATTTATGAGAGATAAAAATAAATTAAAGTAATCCATAAAAACAGAACTGAGAAACGGTGCAAGGCATTCCTCATAATAAGAGAAACAACTCTATTTTTTGTTAACTTCAGAACGTTAGGAGTTAGCTCCCATATGACGAACACAAATTGCTGGTCGTAATAAATTAAAACCAGAATACAAAACCACATAATTCAAAAAAGCATTTCTTTCATAGCCAACGCTTTCTATTTAAATAAAAAATATAACTACTGATTGACCCTGCGATGTAACATTTTTAGTTTTATTATTTTATAGTTCACCAATTATCACATGGACAAACACATGCCAAACACACCATTGCATAAATTACACAAAACAAACACAAACGTGTGTATATATGGGGGTGTAACTGAGTTTATTGTCTTCCTTTTTTCCGTACTATATATGGAGAGTGTAACTGAGTTTATTGTTTTCCTTTTCTCCGAACAATTTTTTTCTCACTCATTTGAAAGAGCAATCTAACCTTAATATTCTTATCTCAGTCTGGTTGTCTGTCAGGTAGTTTCATCCGTGGTGTCCATGCACCATGAACTACTTTTGAAAAGAAGAAATCCTTGTTGTCGTCGGCTGAGCCCATACTTTGATATCACACAATAGAAACTATTTTGTGAAAGATAGACACGCGAAAACCACGAAGTTGAGTTATTTGGTATTATGATATAAGTTATACAAACCATGGCGAATTTTATCCTATCTGAAACTTTATACATTTTCAGGTTAGCGTCCTTAATAGTAGCTAAAAGTATCTAATTAAATTTAATACTTCCTGTGAAATAGTCACTTTTTTAAAGTTAATGATGCTGACCTGAAATTTAATGAGCTACAAATAGGATAAATTTGTCGATGATCAGTGGAACGAACTGCAACAAAACACTTTTTCAGACACACACTATAAAAGTAAACACACTCTCAAAAGTATCAACAAAGCCGGCAACAACCACAACGTGTATACTTAGAATCGATTGAGCACTCTATGCCTCATTAACATAATCGCATTATTTCTTGTTCAAAAATTAAGCACCTGTATCGACTTTCATTACATGCAACACATAATAATTATAACTTTTTCTTGATTTTTGTTTCTTTTCTAAAAGTAACATATATAACTAGATTCTACGTTAATAATTATTCACATTTTCATAAAAGAGGCCAAACCTGATATCCTTTATACAGTGGGAGAGATATCAATATTATATGATGAATGCTATGTTTTTTGAATCAGCTAACTATAATGCAAACGTGCATGGCTATTTTAATTTAAATGGAAGAAATTTGTTGGTGCCAAGTCAAGGAATCCCAGTCGTAGGGTTACATTTTATCGGCAGAACCTCGGTGGGAGACAAATAATGTTCTTATTCTCATCTCTTTATACGAGGAATATTTTTTTCCTCCAATAATGTAGAGGTAAGGAGGATGCATGTGATTCAGAATGAATGGCTTTATAATACATTTTAAAGCAAAGAGGTCATTTTATTTTGAAAAATTGTAATTAAATAGAGAGCAATTCAATAAACTTTATAACTAATTTTTTGCATTCTTTGTATAATGAGAAAAAGATATCACGAATAAGCAGAATGAGCCCTGAAGGATACCCTCGAGTTAGGGTAGAAAACCATACGGAAGATTTTCCAATGTCTTCCATTCTCATTTGCCTTTGGATTGATTGGAATCGGATTATTTATTTAAAATGGTGACTCCTTTCTCCTGCCAAATAATGACGACAGGTAATGGTCACGGTAGACTTTCAAGGTAACTCGGAGTTCGTTTGCAACAGTATCTGACACATAACGATATCAACATAGGTATTCTATGTCGCTATTGACATCAATAGACTTAATCGTCGTCGTTACTGGTATCAGTATATTTAATCCTCGTCGTTACTGGCATCAGTATATTTGATCCTCATCGTTACTGGCATCAGTTTACTTAATCCTCGTCGTTATTGACATCAGTGCACTTAATCCTCGTCGTTACTGACATCCTGCAATTTATCATCTTAAACATACAAAACAAAATTACAAGCAAAGGTATTTGTATGTTGGAATTTATTTTGAATGAATCTTTACTGGAAGTCATATAACAGGGTTCCATATTACTACATAAAATATAATAAACCGACCTAACACAATGATCTAAACTTAATTAGGTCTCAATTAGTTTTCTGTTATTTGTATGTGTATACGATGTTATTTGTATGTGTATAAGATGATATTTGTATGTGTATACCGATGCTATGATACATGTACCATCCAACCTGAGGTTTGAGAAACTTTCCGATGAGAGAATGGGCTTCCACGGTTCCGCCGAGAATTTGTCGATGTCCACAACCTCTAAAGTCTTCACGCACAGATCTGTTTCCACGCAGATGTCCTTTCAGCTCGTATTGACCTCGCAGTGGTTGAAGTGATGCATTTTGTATACAAAATCGTGACACTAAGCTTTACTGGTGACAACCTCTGCTTTTTGTACACCCACACACAGCACATCTCGATTTGATGATAGGCAGATGATTTTTCGTGACAGCCAAAAGGGTCGACGCACTCCGTTTTGGTTTTCCACTTAATGCACCGCGAAATTATGACGGTAATATGAGAATGAATATTATTTTAGTTGTAAAACTATTTTGGAAACAGTGATAAAAACTGTTTATACGGGTGATTGTCCCTCCTGTTGTTTTTGGATGTAGTCGATACAGTTTCACCCATACGTGCTATCGTCGACGTTTTGAAGTTATACACCGCACCCTTATGCACTATGTGGAGATATCGCACGATTTCATCGGGAAGAGGTAAACTAAACGAATCGAAATACTCCACATCGTCTAAATATGGATTGTTGACGATGGCGACCATGTGTATGCCATGTCTATCGTAAAAAAAAAAATTTGCAGGTTAATATGAAGTTCTCGTCGGAGGCGATATGTGAAGGAAGTTGATTTTTAGAAAAGACATCTCGGCAATTTGGAACGCTGAATCTTAAAATGTTTTCCAGATAATAGATGCTTTACACCATTTTTCTCATGCCCTTGTCTTTCGTGGTCCGCGGAAGCTGTAGTCCTTTTCTGAGGACGAACAATCTTGGCAGTAGCGAGAAGGAACAAACAAGGCGATCTCCGCTAAGAAAATCCGAGAAATTCTCTTTGTTTGGAAAGCTGAGATGGAGACAAGTTAAGAACTATGCTTTTCCGAGCTGCCTTATGTTTAGCAACAGAATTCGCTTGACGATGTGTCAGCATTAGCTGATCGTGTTTGATTAGTGCTGACACTTTCAGTCGGATGGAGGCAAGTCTTTTGTGTATGGCTGCTGATACGTTTCTTATGCTGTGGTGACATAGTCACATCGACTACAAGGCCATATATGAAATGCTATTATTCCTTCCGTGGTTTGTGACGGTAACTATGATTGGATGAAGTCATTCGTAGCTCCCGTGTCTGCTTCCAGTCCTCATGGTGCAAGGACAGAAACAAATTACATCAGAACCACGGTCTTAACAAAGGGAATGATGACATTCTCTATTCCCTGACCATTGCGTCTGGATGACATTTTTCTGGGCATGGTCGTCTATACAATGATATTCATTGTTCAGTTGAGTACGTTCAGAATCATGAATGTGTCAGAGTTGACTTACGCGTAGAAAAGGTAATCTTTAGCTGAAGGAACAGTCCATCGTTTTTCGATGACAGCAGGAGAGTTTTTGAGTTGTTTGGAATGTTTGGAGACATTGAAGTGGAATATGGGATATAAATTAACGAATCATTCCTCTCGCTCTGGATATTGTCTGGAGTTAATGCGAACGTGAATGAGAGACTGGCCGACGTTGTTAAAAATGTGCTTGATTCCTGTCTGATCTAAACGTTGATTTGCCAGCTGAAACAGGGCGAAGCCTTCCCTGGGATTTTCACTGCCTGCATTCGTGGAGACTCTCCACGAGATGGTGACATAAGCTGCAAGAAATTTTTGCATCTATATGCGGTGTTGATCAAAATACAGTTTATTGGTGAATCTCGCTAATGTCGATTCTAATTCGAGCATGTGTGCCGTTGAGATGCGATTTTGGGCATCCACAGCGACAAACACGTCATGATAAATTGTTCATCTACAGGATCTGCGAATCTGTTCATGTATTGAGCGGGAGAGTCTCTTTTCAGAACCACCGTGAACTTGACAACTCTGGAAATGGTATGGATACCTCGACACGCACCAAATATTCTGCTGAGAAAGAAACACACAGATCGAGTACTTCTACGGGTAGAATATTTTCTGGATCGGCAATCGTGAATACAACTCCTTGTAGTTCAGAACTTATGTGATATTCTTCTTAATGAGGAATAAGTGTGTAAATCATGATGCGATCCTATTTTAGCATGTCGTTGATGAGGAGATTCATGAGACAAACGATACGTCAAAAAAAACACAATGGCCACGTTCCAGTGTTACACGCAGATACGATAAATCGTTGTGGATTTTCTTTCTGAGTGTCGTCGGAATATATTACCTCTCAAATGGCTTATATTCTGTTTGCTCAGAACATAGTCGAAAGTGACGCCTGGAGTGGCCCATAATTTTAGGATGCAAGTGCAAGTTCCCGTGCCAGTCTCGATCTGGAAATTTCAGCTGAGTGGACGCGTGACAGGAACTTAGCGTGTGCTGAACTGGAGATTCCATGGCATTATATTCGATGTATAACGGAAGCACGTATATAAAGGACGTGTCGTATGCGGACAACGACCAAATGTGCTAAAACAGACCACGAGAACACACGAGACCCTAAACGAAGTAAGAAATGTAGGTAAATCCTCTCTGAAAGAGGTGCAAAAGCGATGAAAAAATCTGTGCAACATATGCAGCAGGAGCAGAACCACCATCGAGCGGTACTGGACAGTCTTTAAATTTTGGAACGATCTAGTGTCAGCGAGGTTAGTCAAAATTATCGAAGCGTCCAAGATACCATTCAGTAATTACATCTAGAAATTGTATGCTTCATTCTGATCAAACGACTATTTCAAACGACAACGATTTGATCGAAAAGATCACGAATGCATAGACAAAATGGTACCCCAAAAACGCTTTCGCGGTAATCGAGCCCAGCGTGGTGCTATCAACAAACATACTTTATTTTTCAGCATGTGCGTCTGGAATACAAGGAAGTGTATGCGATTATGGCAGTTAAGGCTCTCGACGAACGTTCTGGTAGTAATGATGTGGCATCTAGAGAGTTTTATCCTCTTCAATATTGGAAGGCTCTGTTCTACATGCACCATGCGTCACAGTGGAAAAATTGAAGCAGAACTTGTTGAGGAGGAGAATCGTTATCTCGAAATCATCACATTACCTAACAACTTGCGAAAATGACTATGGGCCTAAAGGATATTTTACTACCTACCCTTTAGCCAACGCTGACTTCACAAACAAGATCGTGAGCAGACAATTCGACTTGTCAAAATATGTACAAATGAGGTGATCTAACTTTCATGATTCTTTAGAATCGCTTAATGCTGATATTATTGAATATGAAATGTCAATCTCAACACGGATAAGATTGCTCTTGTTTTTTATCATGAACGACTCGATCCTGAGGTGAAAGGATTACTATTAAGGAACTCAGTGATCTCTGAAAAATTAGGCAAATATCTCAAATAAATACCGGTTTAGATTTGTTGTTGTTGTTGTTGTTGTTGGGCTTAACGCCATTTTTCAGCACACGATAGGCTATTCATGGCGGCCAGTATTAATGGTGGAGGAAGAAACCGGGAAATCACCGGAAAGAACCACCGACCCACGAGAAGCTACTGGCAAGCTTTCTCACATATCCACATTCGCCGAATCCTAGACTCGAACTCACGCAGACAGAGGTGAGATGGCAGTGATCCGTAACGGACAGCGCTTTAGACCACTCGGCCACTCGGGGCCCCCGGTTTAGATTTAAGTGATTGAGGAATGATAACCTCATATATGTTATATGATAACCTTCTCACATAAGCACCTAACTGACCTTTAGTCAACCGAGAAACTAATATAAGAGAATAAAACCCATCCTTTATTCTAACCGCATTTATGTGTATAAACAGTGGTGCCGACGTTACAAATGCATCCTGAGTCATTTTGATGATCCACCGGAGTGATTTATACGGGAGCGGCGGTTAATCCGATGATCTTTATTTTGTTCGGAGTTGGACTTGCCATGCAGATCATGATGAAACGCCTCGAGCCACGACTGGAGAACAAAAATTTATCACCAAGCAAGCCATTCTATCTCATCAGAAAATGCTTGATAAAATCCGATCATACTTGCGCAGAGCTTCATACGACATGCCCTAACTCAGGCACGAGATGAAGACCGTCAACGACCTCGTTGTGGACATGGTAGAAAATCAGTTTACAGCACTAATCTGATTCTAAAAGGTGTATGGCCAAAACTATGAGACTTTATTTTATAAAAAGATGACTGATGACGAGTTTTTTGTTACCAACATGACCTTGCATCACCCCGAAATGCTTCATGAAGCCATCGTCACGGTATTGCGAAATTACGTCCTGTGGCACTCGAGCAGGCTATGTACAGGTATTACTAACGCGAAAGTAACATGTGGAATTATCCCAGAACAATGTTGTGAAGATCTTCTGCGATAAACATTTGAATCGGCAGCACTGCATACGACGTCTGAGTGAAAAAAGCAAACAAAAAAGATCTAAAATTATTTTACTATAGACGAAGGACGTAGAGATGATTGATAGCGTGTCTGACCATAACCGATATCTGATGTATTTCATCTTTGAAAATTGAAAAGATCTCGAGGATGACATAAAAACGCATTCCATCGTAATATAAACATTAGCGTAGCATTCTCGTTCACTAAAGTAGTGGGCAGAGCATACTATATCGTGCTATCTAATACAATGGCACACTCAACATCGTCTATAATATAGATCTCCTTTTGAAGCACTTCATCTCCTGTATGCATTGAGAAAACCTCAGGTTGAGGTGCAGATCCACTGAGGCGTAGAAAATTATGAAAACAGTTTTTAAAATATTTTTATTTTGCTCTCCGTCAGGCCTTATCTCTAAGTTACACAGACGATTATCCGATTTATCTCGTTGACATGTAAGATGGAATATCCCACTCCCCGAAGTTCATCTAGTTGTTAAGGAACACAAATGCATTGACTTATAGATCAGAGCCAAATCTCTCTTTGTACATCGTGGAGATGCTTTTAGTCATTTCATTGACGTCGCCTGGTGACTTATCTATGGTCGTATCGAAGATTATTAAAAGTCGGGATCAGCATAGGTCTTCGGCGGAGTCAATTCTATTTCGTTTCAAACGTTTAAATTCACACCGTACCGCGGAAACAAGTGCGAACCATTACCCAAGCAAATCCTCTCTACCATAACATGCAACAGTGTCAAAAAACAACGTCGACTACTGCCTCATATGGGCTATCCTTTCTTTGCTACATTCCACTGATGATAATGTCGATAGAATCTCCAAGTACAAGCCGGTTTGTGATGCCCTCAAAACCACTGGAATCGCCTTTCCTGCAGCTGTCAAAGACGTTTCTAAACTAGAAGCGCTTAACAAGCGATTCTTCCTCAACGTGTTTGGGCTCGATCACAAGATAGCAGACGATAAGCAGTTCGTGGTCAGTCTACTGCTGATCTCTCCCACATGTTCACAGCGCATCATGAATTTACTGTATTAAGAAAACCATTTCGTGTAACTCAAGGACTTCATCCGGTTATGTTGACCTCAATACACGAAGCATATAAATTACGGCTTTCTGCTTTCTCTGATTGCAATGCTTTCGGCAATCCCAACGATTGCATGACAACATCTTCTCAAGATACTGTCAAGAACTACAAGTCTGTCAGATGCCATGTAAGGGAACTCAAGACTTCGAACTCCTCTACAAAAATACGCGCACACATTTTACATCGTCTTTGACTAGGAAAAGTTACTTGAAAAAGTACAAGGACTTTCTCTAGATCCAATCCATTATTTTACTCAATCCTGACATAAGCACATCCTCTGCGCGATCGAATATAAATCATATTGCTCTGCTGATCAACATTTGTTCTCGTCATATCAACAACAACAAGGTGACGAATACTTTCAATGTCATGATAAAAAAAATGTCAGAGATCATTGTCATATCAACGATCACTATCGAGGAGCTGCTCATATCGATTGTAATCTGCACTTCAAAGATTAAGACTTCCTTCCAGTCATTGCTTATAATCTATGAGGATACAGTGGATATTTCATGATCGCTGCACTTAGACATCCACGAGTCAAGACTCTTTTTGCTGAAGTGGAAACTCACATCAATTGCAGCCCCAACAATTTCGTAAAATACATATCGTTTTCGATTGGTTTCTTTGGTTTTATCGATTCAATCCAGTTTATAGAGTTGTCGCTAGAAATACTCGCTAAAACATGCCCTAGATTCATGATCCCTGGTCCAGATTCGATGAAATCTTATTACCTTCTCTTAAAGCCTTCTATTCTCACATCTTTCCACATCACAGATGATAAATACCAGTACGCGAATAAGATTATCACAACCAGTTTTTAAAAACGAACAAACTTATATTCATAAATGTCTTCACAAATTCCAGACATGCGAATCCAGATTTTTATCAACTCGATCCACACTGGTATTTCTCTCAAGACGAGTAAAGTACAACTCGAACTCTTACTGTATTAAGAAAACCATTTCGTGTAATATTATTATTATTATTATTATTATTATTATTATTATTATTATTATTATTATTATTATTATTATTATTATTATTATTATTATTATTATTATTATCCAGATATGATAATGTTCAACGAGAGCATGATTCGAGGAGGCATCTGCACCATCAGCTAAAATCACGCTGTTGTTTGTTTACTTCATTGTTTATTGGTTTTTTTTGCTTTGTTTATTTTAATAAAGCACGAAACATAATTAAGATACTATACAAATATTTCAATCACAAAACTCATTCATAGATTTAAAATTCATGCACAGCGAGTTTTCATTATGTCATTATTACAAAATTTCAATAAGATTATTGTTGATCGATGTGCATTGTAGAACTTCACTTCGACCTATTTCTAAATAATTCAAAACCAGTGATTCATTCCTCTTAAATGTGCTCAAAATTGCACATTGTTCAATCTAAAAGGTTTAAATAGATGCGTTTCCCGTAAACAAACACACACTAATGCTGTATTTAATGGCCCCTAAGGTTCATTTAAACCCTAATGAGTTTATTGTCGATACGACACGTATATTATTTTACGATGATCATTGGATACACAGTCATCGCATTCGCTCACTGGTGAACCGCACGGATTGTTACCATGGTGATTTGAGACAGAATTGTTGTTATCGCGATGTCATTGTCTGCAAAACAATAATCTGCTAAACTGAACTTTCATACACTTAGTTAGAAATCCGAAAGATTTTGATTTTCTGTTGTAATAAAAGAGGTTAATGTATGTTTGAATATTTCCTGTAAATTAATTTGTCAGCCTGTGTTTGTATTTTTCTAAACATGCATCTTTTAACACAAAACACGAATCTTAAAGGCACATTCTTTGTGATCTCTGTGATTTAGTTACGAAACGTCTAATAGTATTTATCTTACATTTTTTATCTCATATTAGAAGAAATGTAATTCTTTTTATCTCATATTAGAAGAAATGTAATTCTGATGTATTCTGTTTTACATGAATCCAATCATCCCCAAAAATTTTTTATCGCAAAAGTTATAGAAAAAGAAAATGGCTCGATTCGACAGTGTCTTCCTTATATTTTTGCAAAGATTGTCCTTATCCTTTGCAACAACTATCCATGGTTTCCGATTTTAAAGTGTTAATGTATCAATTAATACAGGTTTATTTGCTCATTTCCTTATTATTATTATTATTATTATTATTATTATTATTATTATTATTATTATTATTATTATTATTATTATTATTATTATTATTATTATTATTATTATTATTATTATTATTATTATTATTATTATTATTATTATTATTATTATTATTATTATATGTGTGTAGGCAGAGACAGACAGAAAGACAGACAGAAATAGAGACAGAAACAGACAGAAAGAGATAGACAGACAGACAGTCAAGAATAGAGAAGGATATAATATCGTTTTGTTATGTGCTTAACATGAGAAAAATTAATTCCGTAGTCATTTTGGTTCATGAAGCTTTTATTATCAAAATACTGAAGCCGTGCTTTTTCTCTTTTAAAATTACAGTACAAATATTGACAATGATAGCTGTGTCATGTTATAGAGATATTCGCTATATGCAAGAATTATCACATTAAATGCTCATTTTTTTTAATAATAGCGACAAATGTAACATTGAACGCACAGAAAATAGTGTGTGTGTGTGTGTGTGTGTGTGTGTGTGTGTGTGTGTGTGAAGCATACTTTCACGACTATTGTTGCAATTTTCCTCGTCATTATTAGACTGTGGGTAGGTTGAAACCAACATTTAACACAAGACTTTTTTTTTGCCAAACAATGGACACACATTCAATGATAAATAACAGCAACATCTCAGTGTAATTCCAACGCGCATATGACAAGTTAGAAACTCGAAAAGGCTCCCAAAAACACACACACACACGCACGCGGCATTAAATGAATTTTTGCACCGGAAAAAGTTGTCTTATGACTTGCATCCATTCCATAAATTATCTCTGCTATAAACGTTTACTGAAATTTTTACTTTATTTGAGCAGAATTTTCGCAAATTGAGTTCAAATAACAACCGCATATTTATATATTTAGAAAGTGCTTAGTCACGTCCATTTTCCATCCCATATGATTCAAATGTTCGATTCCTTGAAAAAATGCTTTAAAGATAAGAAAAATGAACAAGTTCAATTTAAGACAAGAGAAAGGAAGAGCCAAAATCATTACTAAATATTCACTTGATTTTGGAATGATCTAAATGCACGAAAACCTTGTACCAAAAAGTTTTAAAGGGACAGGCAAAATATCACAAGTCAGTAAAGGAAATATATAATACTTAGAGATTTGTTGGTCTGGTTGACACTTTTTCACTTGGAATGTTAGATCCCCTTCAGAAAAGAGAGAATCTTTTTAATAATGTACATTTACACCACTAACTCATGACAGAAATCATGAAAAGTGACAACATAATTTTGCTAACATGCAAATGTTTAAATTACAATTCTTTCTCACACATGAAACTTTCCAAATATAAAATTATATTTGTACATAAATATACAGCTAATCATTGAAGAAACACTACAAATGATCTTTGGAAATTAAACATATCAACAGGCGTATGTACGTGTGTGTGTATGCATGTGTGTGCGCGCGTGCGTGTGTGTGAAAATCTGTGCAAGATATTTACACAAGTGAAAGGAAAAATCACAGAAAGAAAAAAACAATGAATACATATTTCAGCTTATTATTCCTAAATCTAGACCTTCATTCATTCCACTAATAATTCTACAACATCCGACTCAGTCAAGTGAAATGGTGATCATGTATTAACTGACGAATCTCTTAATTCCACTTATCTTCCTCCAAGTAACAGCCTATTTTTACCTATGGGCAGACAACCCTGTTCCGCGCAATTTGTGACCAACTACAGTGTATTGTGCTTGGCTTATCCAAATGAACTCCCGCTGTACTTATGACAAGAAATATAGACAGTGTAAGAGGACGTATGATGTCCTAACGGATATACATACGGACAGTGTAAGATGACGTCTGCTGTTCTAATGATTAGAAACAGTGTAAGATGACGTCCTCTGTCATAGTGGTTAGACATACAGACATTGTAAAAGGATGTCAATTGTCCTAACGGCTAGACATGCAGACCGTGTAAAAAATCGTATGCTGTCCTAATGGTTAGACATATAGTCTAAGACAACGTCTGCTGCCCTAATGGCTAGACATACAGTTTAAGAGGACGTCTGATGTCATAGTGGTTAGACATACAAACAGTGTAAAAGGATGTCTATTGCCCTAATGGCTATACATATAGTGTAAGACGACGTCTATTGCCCTAATGATTAGACATGCAGACAGTGTTAAAAGACGTTTGCTGCCCTGATGGGTAGATATATATGAACAGTATTTTCTTTATAAGATATATCAAATCAGTGATTAATAACTTTATTTTTTATCCGAACGGTATGAAATTTTAGTTATTTACCAAATATTTTATCTCTAATAAAGTTATACAATTTTCCGAAAGCAAAGATCAAGTTTTACATAAACGATTGTGTTACCGAGGAGACGTGGTTATCTACGATCTGACAATTTGACAGTTTTACAGATGGCGTCTGCACTATGCTTCGTGTTTCGTACAGCAGAAACTTGTGAAACATATAAACAGTCAAGAATATGCACCGTGTACTTGTTCTACCTAGCAACAACCAAGACTTGGGAGTGATTTCCCTTCAAAAGAAAATTTGAATTCTCTATTATAACGATGTCTTGCAATGTCCTAATGACATCAATAGAATATACATTACCTAAATGTGACTATTTCTAGTCACGATCTTTCACTTATACTCAAAAGCTTAATGTGATCCATTCAGCAAAAAGACGACCAAAGTCCTAACTTGATAACTTTACACATGCAAATTACAAAATAATACTTTCTTCATGCAGTCAAAATATTTTAAAACAACATGCACGTCTTATGACATATTAACTTATTTGAAATTCTTGTATTTGTTATTTTAAAATACAATTGGGTTAATTTACTATTTACTTTTTTCGTGGATTTTGTGTTCCTACCAAAGAATAATAATCACTCTTTGGAAAGAATTAAACCACCATCATTAACAACAGAATAAAATGTAATTTTTTGCCAAACTAGATATATTGCTACACATTAAAGTAAATATCACATTATATAAATTCCAGGGACCGAGGAAACCCCTATATTAGATCATATAAAATAGCCAACTTCAAGTTCTTTTGAAGTTACCCAATCTGCATTATATGAAGTCTGGTAAATCCAGCCAAAAATCTAGAGTTACTGTAATGGAACAGAAACATTTAAAAAGTTTTTATTAAGCTGTCTCAAGTCTGGAGTTGAAATCTAGAGTTGTAGTAATGAAACGGAGACACTTTTAACTTTTATTAAACCAGCCAAAATCTGATTCAAAATAATAAACATAATACAGTCCCAAATAAATTTGATTAGCCTTTCTTGCGTATGACTACTTAAGCACCTTATATATTTTCTTCATTTTTTTGAATGCTGAAATCGAATGTATTAGTTATAAGTTCAGATTTAGCAAGAACATCGTACGTATATTAGGTACTAACTGGATATAACAGTTGCACAGAACTTATAATAATCAGCCAAAAATACATCAAATACGCGAAACATATACGTGCTGATGATTCTCTCCATATTTGAGCTTTATGTGCCCGGCAAGGTTACCCTAAGTTGAATTTCAAGATCAAAGAGGGTAGCCACCGCTACAATCAATCCAAACACAATAGTCTTTTTTGAGTTCTAACATTGTAGATTTAAAACAGGCTGTTGCATTTAATCCATTCTTGATTAATCATATCCTTTTCGCCATGATAAGACAAGTTATGCTAGAATAGTAACATGCTTGCGAACAGAAAAAAGAACAGAACATCTAAAGTACGTAATTTATTTTTCAGTATTTCTGGAGAATAAGAATTTTGAGGAGATAGGTTAGAGACAAATTTAGGAGCTATGGATTCAGTTTCAAATCTATACACAAATCTTACAACTATCAAAAGGTGTGTGGAGAGATTATAGATAATTTCGAAACTGCTGGATTTATTTAACTATTAAGGCCAAGAAGTGACTTTTGCGGGGATATGTTTACATGGAACGTGTAAACAGAGTAACTGGCTCCATTTGTTTTAATTCTAAATTTGGGCATTGGAAATCTAATTCTAAAAATTTTGGTTTCTTTCATAACAAGAAAAGCAAAGGTCGATATACATTCTCTAATAATACTAACCTCAGCTGAATAAGTTAAAATTTGTTTACTGTCAGGCAAACATACTCTTTTGCACTTGCGCTCTAAACATAATAAGTTTATATGCACATACATAAAGCAAATGGGTTTATGCAACAAATAAAGCCAGTAACATTTGCAGGAAATAAATCAGAAGAAAGTACTTGCACTTACTTTCACTATCATGTGAAGCATTTCAATTGACGGCACAATATGACCTTGACCTCCAACACTAGTTTATCACAACAAGCAAATTAGCACTAAAAAAAAACAAATCAATTGCAGACACTCCAAATATTTTACTCCTTCGGTGGAAAACATCGACTTTACCCGCTTATAAGACAGTCAAACTGCAAACAACATATACCTTAATCTACCGTCGCAAAATTCGCTGGTAGATAAGGGTAAATGTTGTTTTGTTCCACTGAGTATACCTAACAAACTTGATAGATTCAGATTTATTGGCTCATTGTGCGAAGGCAGATATGGGTCTGAAATAGATTGCCTCTTTAGAATAGAGACCAGCATAATGTATCAAACAATAAGCATCAACACACACCCACATAAACCCCACTACCCCATATATATATATATATATATATATATATATATATATATATATATATATATATATATATATATATATATATATATATATATATATATATATATATGATTTCACTGGAACCTCACAGACCTAAACTATCAACGTATTATTGAGAGAAGGTCTGGGCTGATGTTATTCAGTCAGTTGCGCAATATACGTAGATAAAGTTATAACTTTGGTTCTGTAAATAAATTAGTTTCGTATCTTTGCAGAGGTATACTAATTTAAAGAGATTTTACCCATTAGTAACCCCAACTAATAGAAAAGGATGTGCTGTCTAAGAGTTTAAAGAAAAATTTTATGTATTTATTATGACAAAATGATATGGAGTTTGAAAGTCCCACACTGGGCGTTTCTTCTCAGAAGAGACCTTAATCTGTATAGTCAATGGTTCGTTTTGAACTTTAAATTACAAAAAGACAAGTCCTTATTTTTTTGAGGGGGGAGGTGATATATTAAAATAACCTAAGTGAACTTTCGGAAAGAAAGTAACGCCTGAATCGTGACTTTTATCTGTATTTTAAGATTGGGTAATCGTGTGTGATTTTTGGTATTTTAACTTATTGTTCTGAGCACACAGGATTATTCATTTTCATAGGTTATCTATTTCAGACATCCTATAGAATTTCTAATACAAACAAATAACCGTCAACCCAAGTAAATGAAAGACATGCAGGTTTATGTTGACTTTTGCCACACTGTTAGAGTTTTAGAGCAACTAGATTCATTTTGTACATTCCGCTATTTCAGCGGTGCCCTAAAAATCGTCTAACCGAAACCTACATTCTTGTTGTCTTGCTCAACCAGACCCCTCTCTGTGCCGGAGATTGTACAAAGCCGGAGAGAATCAGAAAGAACGAGTGCAGTGTTCACAGCAATTAAATTACTATTTGACCTAAACTAAGAGGTGTTCGTACTTATTGTTTTCAGAGATGTTTCATTCGGCATCAAAACAGAAAATTTGAGTTCGATTTTTACATTATCAGATACTAATAGATATTTATTGTTAAGAAGGTAGAAGACGTATAGTCCATAGACATACTATCCAGGGAATCCAGATCAGACCCACTGGCGATGGTGAATCTGAAACATAGAGAAAACAATAAGGTTGTAGTTGTGTTAAGAATCGGTAATATTTCATAATCGACCATCAATTTCTTTGAGCCGATTACTGATAGATTCACTTTGGCACCTGTAATATTGCAAAAACCAACAATTTTTATATAGTCCTGTGGTATACGAAAATGGATTCTGTTCAAAATATATCTACTTTTTAAGAAGAATATCACCAAACGATATTGACAGTGAATAATTTAAAATTATTATCTGTTCATCTCATATTTACATTCTACTTACAAACACTAATACTTGTATAAAATAAGGTATGAGAGCATGATCCGTTGGTATTTTTAAGGGACCGTTCCCGCCAGATGAGTGAAAGGCTGCTTTATTTATCAATAAAACGTCTAGCATGAAAAGCTGAAATGTCTCAGAATTAGATCAAATTCGATCATAGATCGATCCATTAATCATTCAGCTGAAAACATTCAAGCTCAGAATAACTCACCCAACTTGGACATCATTATATCATCTTCCAGCCAAAACCTAAGAAAATGCTGAATTATTTTAGTATAATTTAATTGGAGGCATACAGGGTCCAAAATTAAGAAAAAACATAACACGGTTTTTTACCATTATGACACCAGTTGATAACGTTGAGCTTCTTGTCAACAAGACGCAGATCAGAACCATCTTGTCTATAATGACAATTTATTATTTAGTTGAGGCATAAAACAATTCATTAAAATATAATTTCGAATTAATCTTAGATGCAACAAAGTATTTGAATCAAATTCGTATCTGCACAAAGTTTAATAAGAACTGTCGTAAAACAGAAGGCTTGCTACCATGTTCATAAATATACAAGGATCACCATATAGTGCTGAAGGAAACATTTACTCACTTGTAAACAAATCCCACATCTAGTACAAACTGATGTCATCATCAGACGGATTAGTCATGATGGCAATATGGAAGACTTAGGTCTCGATCCAAATATAAAGAGTTTAATTTCAAGATATTTGCCAGAGATTTAAATACCTACATGCATTGGTGTTAGAGGTACTTTCTTTAGTATTTGGTCCTTGGTGCGATTCATGTCCCGTTTTGTTATTAGACTCGCCAGGGAAAGTTTCGCCTGTAGTGGAATCGGTCCCTTTTGCAACTTCTTGCCCACATCCCTTTGTGGCTAGTTCTTGATATTGAATTATTTGTTCTTGCGTGATGACACAGTTCCAGGGTGGAAGAGTGAAGATGTGGTACTGGACTGCTACCTTTTCAAAACATTCTGGAACGTTCTTTCCCACACATTGAACGAAATCGTGAAAACTTCTGCAATAAATTATTGTATTTTCACATTAAGACTCCATTTTTTGTACAATGGGGGCAAGAAATCGTCCAACTTTAATATCGTATTTATAATAAAATGATCTCACGCTTATTGATCCAGTGTAAAGTGTAGATCCCCAAAAATCACAATTGAATAATATAACTGTATTAAGATTAAATATTAAAAGTAAGATTTTGTTTTATAAAAAAAAATTTCAGTAAATTGCTTACATGACCCTTGTGACTTGTACTATATGCTATTTGACAACAGAATTTTTCCTTCATATCTTCTTAGAATACGCTAGTTGAGAAATTTTAAACTTATATATTGTTCCATTTAATCTCTTTTACAAACATCAGATAAGAAACACGCGTGACATAAACCAACATTTTTGCATTGCCTTTGCTGTCTCAGAAGAGCCGATTTAGGATATCTGTTGATAGTAATGATAAAAAGTCACCATGGGAACAGCGGTTCTGGATTGTGTGTGTATGATTTGGATTTTAAACGTAGCTTTAACAATTTTTTAGTCATATCGCTACGATGTCTGTAGTATGGCAGTTTATAGTGATGTCTAGCACTGAAGCATCACGCAGCAGACAAGTAGCATCACGTCCAACATAGTGACATTATCCTAACACCAGGAACGGCCTTGACTTAAATAGCTAGCAGATTTCAGGACCATAAAAATTGCGAGCATATGGCATTAAGTAAATTCGACATCTCCGTTACAATTGTTTTAAAAATTTAATTGAGTTTTTGAAGTCTCATTTCTTCAAATATTTCTGAATGAACATTCCATGTCTATGTCAATAAAACCCAAAACAGATGATGATGTTAGAATTTTCTGACGTCATGTTCTTGAAACAACCGCGCGAAATAAGGCGCATGAATCAAAGACTTGAAATAGATTAAGACGGTCGACGATGTATGTGTTTATTGCAGCAAAATAAAAGATAAAAAAGATTGGAAAAATATTATAAAAGTCAGACAATCAAATGAACACCTATATCTGGCAAGGTGACGTGTATCCAAATATTGGTTTAAGCATTTTTCTTTATTTTTCTTTATTTTTGAAATTAAGTTTCTTTTCGCCATCTGGAAATGTTTTGCAGCAACAATATACATTTGACATTCTTTTGTCCGGCATTCCATTTATTAGAATGAGATGAAGACTATAGTGTATTAGCTTTAGCATGCGATTAATTCAGTTCTAGTCGCCGATAAAAATGGTAAACACTGTTAACAGTTTGATAAGAATTTTACACTGGCTTGTAATCAAATAAAATGCCTTTGTAATCAAAGATGCTTCGAATGACGCAACGTTGGAGCAAAAGCTTCTACTAGAGCCACCAAATCTTGCCTGAGAAAAGAGTAGTACTATGGACTCTTCCAATCTGGATCTGCTCTTATTCAATTTTAGTCATCACTTGTTCTTAACTAATCAATTGCTAGATATGTTGTTTTTACTGAAATCATTTGCTATTTTAGGATTTAATAGCAATTTCAGGATTCAATCGCTTTTGGCTACTTTAGTGATTGCATGCGCAAATAGAGTAAATGTCGAAATTAGTGTCATATTTGTAAATTTTAGTCTTCGACTTACCGGCAGACACTTGAGCTGTCATTGCGAGATTCCGCTTGATTCAGAGACTCGTCTTCGTTTTTACACGTGACTTGTATGTCAGCTATAGGGTCAACAATGTGTTTAGCATTGATTCGTCGCACTGAATAAAGGAAATAAATACAAGAATTGAAAAAAAAGAAGAATAATAAACTAAAACGCTTCTAAGTTGCTTGAAATGACCCATTAAATAAATCAATAACAATAATAATAATAATAATAATAATAATAATAATAATAATAATAATAATAATAATAATAATAATAATAATAATAATAATTATTATTATTATTATTATTATTATTATTATTATTATTATTATTATTATTATTATTATACATTTTCAATACGGTCAAATCTCACACTCCATTGTATAATAAATGTCACTTTATCATCTGTCCGTCCGTCCATCCATCCATCCAGCTATCCATAGCTAAAGTCATTTAATTCGACAGGTACTCAGACTGAGTCAAATCTTACCATTATCCCTCTATGGTTTTATGGGATTTCATAATAACTAGTATCAATGTGCAATTACGAAAACCTAATGTCTATTAGCTTTAGAACAGTCTCATTGATCCAGGAGTGAGGATGCGATTTCACAGACGCAACACTATTCATCTTCCTTAGCGATTGGAAAATGCTGTTGTCATTATGACACAATAATAATTAAATGCGAAACCAATGACAGCATTCCCTTGCGTATTCTCGTCTCTCGCTGCCATACTTCAAAAGTCATTTATGGATTCATTTGTCTAACAAACATCATTGCTGCCAAAAAGCCAATTATTTCAATAAAATACAGCACCAAAATCCAACCACAGAAAAATCCTGCACCCAGTTGTACGACATGATGTAAATTAATCCGCTTAATCCGCAAATCTATCTGTCCATTCAACCAATAGTGAATATCTGTGCGCGTGTACGTTGCGTGTGTGTGTGTGTATATATATATATATATATATATATATATATATATATATATATATATATATATATATATATATATATATATATATATATATATATATATATATATATATATATATCCTTCCATCCATTCATTCGTCAATACATGAATTCATACAATCAATTGGTGACAAAGAAGCAGGTTGTTAAAGCACATGGATTTAAACAACATTTATTGAGCGTTAATATCCATCATTTAGATTTTGAGTTACACACAGGATTTGGCAGCAAGCAGTGGCGCTTATGTATGGTTCTCTCCTTGATTAGAATATTCTTAAACGCAGGTTTTTTTTACCATCTAATTAACTAGATATCATATAACACATGATATTGGGCAAAAATCAATACTGCTTATCTCATGCTGACTCCTTAATAAGAATATTTTTGAATGCAATAGTGTGTGCCCGTTGTCATGAATCAAGTACTAGATATTACAGAAGCGTGAAAGAAAAAGGGATAAATACAATGTCTACAATGCATACAATAAGGGTGCGTTGAAATTGTACAACAGTGATGTAAATAGGAAAGTGTACCTTTTTGGTACAAAATTATGCTTTTAAGCACGATGTCAATGTACATTCTTGGGTAATTTCAAGGAAATGTACTGCTCTTTTAGTCTTTGGTAAGAAACCGAGAATAATACAACAGAACACCCATTACTAGCTTTGGTGAATGTATGGACAGAACAGAATATCTCTTCATTTGTCTTAAATATTATCAATGGAGTATCACTCTTAGCACCATCACCGCTAAGACCAGCTTGGCGGACATAAAGATATATTGAGAGTCTAACAAAATAACTCCAAACACCTGGCCACTTTACTTTATTTTGTTTAGATGGCTTGCTAAAGTTTTATATGTGTCTTAATTGAAGAACGTCAAAATCTTCATAAAGGTGCGTTAAAATGTTTCGGCAAATCTTCAATTTAGGAGGTGCGTAGTTCTTGCACGTTGTCACGCTCTTCAATTTCAGAGGTAAGTAAAGCTTGCCTGTAGTCTTACAATCCTATACAGCCAAAATTAAAATGAACGGTATTGTTTTAAAGCACCGGACTTTTGAAGTTCGGGAATTATCACTAGCGTCGAGGGTACATCACCTCTTTGGAAGTTTTATCTACTTGAAACAAGCAGTCATTAAAGATATTAATAATCTCAGCTTGGTAACAAAGTCGAGATGATTTGGGAAAAAAACTGTCTTAGATTTATGAAATCAAGAGAAATTGATGAAGCTTCTCGTTACAAAGATTGCATTCATTTCGTATGGTTAGTTACATTTACTACATTCAGATTTATCAAGGTTCCAAAGTCACAGCCAGAACTATTTCTTAAGCTGTAATATAGAATCCGTCAGCCTCTTCATAAATACTACATGGCAATGTCTAGACAATACCATACAAGCAGTATGAATCAGTCATAATCCATGCTATAAATAATTGATCAGCTCAACATGAATCATCAATTGTGATATGTGGATGAAACCAAAAGGCGTTGAAAGCAATCTTAGTGTTCGTTATTTTGCTGAAGTTTTCATTTTCTTCTTTTAGCTGGTTATATCGCCAGTGATAAGATAATGCCTCTCAATTACAAGTGTACTTGAAATCCCAACGGGCAGTGTGCTCACTTTGTAATCATGTGGTTCCGAGTTAATCCTGCCTCTCCACCAGCATGAGATTGAGGTCGTGAATCAAGCATCGGTGGTTTTGATTGGATTGTTCAGTTTAAATTTCATTTAGTTTTACGTCGATTGCATAGCAGATTTTCGAAATTTGTAGAACGCTCTCTCGTCTACTTAGTGTCAGCACGACGGAGGTGTTTGAAATGGGGGAAATTGAATACTTTCACCTCGAAATGGCAAAAGTAATGTTCCGGTCCATACAACCTCAGCCTTTTCTGTCAAGTCAGAAAAAATACAACTACTGGTGTATACAACTGATTTATTATTTTTTGGTTTTAAATTTATCTTAGTCTTTATTTTCAAACTCTGTTTGGGGTGGGGTGTGGTGGGGACAAAGAAACAATTAGCAAAACATTATTGATCAACACTGTAGGATGATTTCTTTCCTAACAGTTCAATCAGTTCATAGAAAGTGAAGTTTGATTCTGAGTGGCTGAGTAGTCTAAAGCACTCACTGTTTTGGATAAATGCCATCTCACTTCTGTCTGCATGGTTTCGAGTCTCAGGCTCGGCCAATGTGGGTACGTGAGAAAGTGTGCCAGTAGCTTCTCATGTATCGATGTTTATTTCTGGGCTTTTCCAGGGTTCTTCCTCCACCTTTTATACTGACCGCCATGTACAGCCTGTCTTGCGCTGAAAAATGGCGTCAAACCCTACAACAACAACATTTTACAGTGATCATAGTGCTCACAGCTGACAAATGCTCCTTGATGTCTGCCCATAACATTTGAGCATTCATTCGCAACAATCAAAATGTATATTAATTGCAACACATTTGTATCATAAAACGTGAAGCGGCCGAAATTAGTGCCCAGCACATATGCTATCTTGCAGTGACCTAAGTATTGATTCTAATTCAAGTCAATTCAAGATCAAAGCTGAATCGAACACTGTATTATTTTGTTGTCTGTCTTATTTAATCTTAAACGTATGAGTATTTTAGTTTTAAAGTTTCACATTTATAACAACTCACAATACATATTCAGTACACAAATCAGTACTCAGTACTCTGCATGGCTATTACTGTTCATTTAAAGTATATATGTATTTCACGTCATTTTTAGTTTATACATAACATTTTTGAGAGCAATATAAGACGAGGGCATTTTCAATGGGTTCTTTGCTGTTTTAACGTTGAATTAGTCGTTACGACGTCATTGTAACTTTGATCGTCATTCTCCTTTCAGAATTGAGAGAGAAAATAATCATTCAATTGTGCATTGCTACAGCACAGAAAAACTCCACCATTAGAATCACAATTTTGTGTTTGACACACTCGGTCTTATGTCTGAAGCAAAATTCTGATTCTAATGGGTTATTCAAAGATTATAAAATCGGATCACTATTTGTAATATTTTTATATTTATGCAACTCTTCAATACGGCGAAAATCACATAAATTGAAAAAAATTCCACCTCGAAAGAAGAGATTTGTACACACGACACAGACTACTCACAAAGCAAGACTACAATATTAAAAAACAACCGTTCTAATCAATTCAATTGTTCTTCTCGACAGCTCGATTTCTGGTTCTCTATATTCTCACTGAGCTACAATACATTGTTTTTGTTAAATAACATAACTCAGTTTCTTTCATCGATGAACACTGAAATCAGCGTTCTGGATTGAGCTATGCAGATATATATATATATATATATATATATATATATATATATATATATATATATATATATATATATATATATATATATATATATATATATATATACATATACTAAAAAAATATTATATCCTACTATAACGTAACGCCATGGCATACCGAGATATTGAGGCAGAATGGATATTTACATGCATTAATTATTGAAACGTCCTCCATATGTGAAAGATAAATATAATTTTCTGTCATTAACAATAATTCAGGAATAACCGAGGCACAATTGACATATCTAATCCTGATTATTATGCACCTGAATGTGACTGTTGTAAGGAATGCGTACGAATTTATAGGTTGAAGATGGTAATAGCGTAGCTTAATAATGACTGCCATTTCAAAAGTAAATTACTATGGAAACCGAATGTTACGGAATCACTTGACAACTTAACACCAGGCGTGCATATTGGTGAGAACAAACGCTGACAGGACCCAAATCCATATCGATTTAGTCAAGTAGGGATCTTCATCTTGAGTGAACCGGTGACCGTACCACAGATAGCAACACCAATGTTCGCTGATAACTGCGTCGTAAGACCAGCTACCAAAGAGGGACAATAGAGGTAAAGCAATTGCATGACCAGTTTATATTAATGGAATGAAAACGAACCTTAAAAATTCTAGTAAAGGTACCTCATAATCTAAAAAGGACAACATGTGTATACATACGGTTTACGCAGTTTAAACACGAAGGCTATAAGCATAGAACTTCTAGTGTTCGGTTTAATTTATTGTCAAGCCTTTAAAATTTCTTGGGGTAGGAATTTGTGTCACGTGCATGGTTTAGAGCGTCAGAAAAATGTCAGCTTTTGTTCAGAATGGACCTTTTGGTCATTATATTAACGTAAATCTGAAGGACATCACAACCACATTGGCTGTTCTGCCTGATTACGTCATTGCCTATAACAAAGAATATTAAAGAGCTGAAATCCAAGACTTCCAAATAAAATAATGGCGAAAAAGCCTTGGCCCGAGCAGTACTAACGGATACGCACATTATCTTTATTATTGCTAGAAGCAACGTTATCGGACGTACACATTAACACTTTACTATGGCTATTGCAGTGTTATCGGATGTACACAATATCATGGCTAGAGCAGTGTTATCGGACAATAGCATGGCTAGAACAGTGTTATCGGACAATATCATGGCTAGAGCAGTGTTATTGGATGCACACAATATCATGGCTAGATCACCTTATCAGACAATATTATGGTTAGAGCAGTGTTATCGGACAATATCATGGCTAGAGCAGTGTTATCGGACACATACATTATCCCTGTAATATGGTCATGCAGATATGCCTATATAGTTCTTAAGAGAAAGTTTGAAATGAGGTCGTCCAAAAGTCATAATGGACGACATATGGTAGATATTGTTATTGATGCTTTGGGTGTTTGAAATGAATTCTTTAAATGACAAGCACATAAAATGATACATATGTGCGGGGGTTGTTATGGTTGGGGTAGGGTGCTCCCAAT